>ML835743.1:63740-85492 GCA_009831015.1 Picea engelmannii | reverse complement strand
TCATCTTGGAATTGAACATTTAAGTGGGGTAAAAGGAGGTTGCCCCCTCGAAGAGGCTTATTATCTGAAATTATCTCTTTTTCAAGGCGTTGAGTACTTTTCCTAAGGTTTTTCTATGCTATATTGATGTTTGGTTCTTAACAGAAATACCTCTATTATAGACTGCTAGGAGAAAAATATGAGCCCAAAAATTAGGTTAGAATATTTTCTTCCTTCACCAATGAGAGTGTTTCCTTAGTGCTTTCATCACTTTCAGTTAGAATAGAGGCTTCTTAATCCTTACCAAATCCATGGCCAAATTTAGCACTAATTCGAAACTATTGTATTTTTATCATTTTTAGTTGTAGTGGCTTTCTTTACAACCCATCACAATATTTGATTCATTAGTTACCGAATTTAGCTAAAAAATTGATATATTCCAAGCCAAACAACATCTCCAAGTGAAAAGAGTCAAAATGGTGGAAAATGGAGTTAGTTTAGTGCTTATTTGGTATTCGTTTGACTTTAAAAACATGGTTGTAGCAACACTTTTTAGTGGGTATGAATATAACTCAACACCTTCGTTGGTTTTTTTTTTTTATAGAACTTCATTACACTTTTTAATTAATTACATTTTCATTATGATAATCAAAATTACATTTTCATTATGATAATCAAAATTACATTTTGTAGATACACCTTCTGGTGTATTCTTGTGATATAGTATGTATACATACTTCATATCGGGTGGTTCTTTCTTCTTCAACCCGTGGGATTTTACATAGTCATTCACAAAAAATATGTAATGCTACAGTGTACTGAGTACAGTCCTCAGTTTGCATAGTATCCTTCATAGATTTTATATCCAAAATCTTGTAGAATTACATTCATTTACAAAAAAGTTCTCTGTTGTTCCTGTGTTTGTTCGTTTATGGACTTTGTGATCTTCCAGTGGCCCATCTCCATGTATGTGCCCTTTTTCGAGGCCCTGTCCGCTTCTTTATTCCTTTCCTTGTAGACATGTTGACAGGAAAATAAGTCAAAAATTTTCTACAGTGATTTTATGTCTTCCACAATATTGGCAAGTCTGATATTATTGCATCTTTGAGTTCCATTTATCCAGTTTATTGCATTTTTTGAGTCTCCAAAAACTGATAACTTTTTGCAGTCTTTTTCAAGGGAAAAAACCATGAGAAGTTTGAGGCTCATTAATTCCGCATAATTATTAGTTCCATTTCCCAATCTAGAAGATAAAGTGAAGTAGTGTGTGTCTGAGAAGTATAGTAAGCCTCCTCCTCCACATGTGTAGTGTTTGGAAGCTCCGTAAAAAAATCCCCAAGGTGTGGATTTTTCTATGTATACTTCTTTTATTACTCTGTTCTTTGTTCTTTCTTTTGAGGGAAAGGAAGAGAAAACTAACAGACTGTTTAGTGAGGTTTTATCATGAGAAATAGTTGCCTCTTTGAAGATGGCTTCATTTATAGCTAGCCATACTCCCCAAGTGATCAGTAAAGGGAGTAATCTGTAAGTTTTGTTAGAGGAGTTTTCCCACCAATTCTTCCAGGCTTGTTCCAAGGTGTGGCCTTCCCACTGAAAAGGGAATTTCAGAGTGCATGAAACTCTTGCCCATACCAATTTTAGATAAGTGCATTCAAGAAAGAGATGTTGTGCCATTTCTCTCTCTGTCTTGCATAGTGGGCATCTACTTGGTCCGGCTAAATTTCATTTTTGTAAAATATCCCAGGTTGGAGCTTTATTTGAAAGCACACACCACCAGAAGAGTTTTGCCTTAGCAGGACCATTGATCTTCCAAATCTTTTTCCACCACCAGACTGGTTAAGCTTTTGAGAGTTCTTGCATTAGCTGTGAATAACCTTCCTTTGGAGTGTAGATACGAGACTCATTTTTGTCCCAAACTAGTTCGTCTTCTTATTCTCTTATCCTGATTTGTGAATGAAAAAGGGCATTTCGATAATTCTCCAATTCTGCTGAATCATCAGTGTTTAAATTAAGAGTAGAGGCAGTTTTCCACCCTTGAGCCTAAAGGGTAGTGGAGGGTTGGTTAACAAGTGAGTTTAAGGAGTTCAATCCTTTTTTCTTTAAAATGGCTAGTAGTTGATATGAGAGTAAGTGTTTTCCTTTGCTTCCTGTCCAAGGATTAGTCCCTAGCCTTACTCGGAGTCCGTTTCCTACCTTCCAAGCGAGACCACCTTCTATTACATTGAAATATTTTATCACTGCCTTCCAAATCGTTGAGGCACCTCTGAGAGTTTTCTGAGTTCTTCTGATCTAAGACTCCAGGGTGTCTGGTTCAATGTATTTTTTGATGACAACCTTTGTTCAGAGACTATTTGTAGAAAGAAGGCGCCAACCCCCTTTAGCAGCTAAGACTTTGGAGAAAACATGTATATTTTTTAGGCCCCAACCGCCTAAATATTTTGGGACTGCAATCCTTTTCCATCTTACCCAAGGAGTCACATTTGTATCTTTCTTTCCACTCCACAGAAATCTGAAAGAGAGTTTTCTAGCTGCCTCCAAAGTTCCTTTTAGGATCCAAGACAGAGACATCCAAAAGACTGGGATGGCTTCCAAAACTGATTTTAATAGTACCAATCTGCCAGCTCTGGAAAGCCATTTGTGGCTCCATGAACATAACCTTTTTTCTAATTTCTTCAGTATCCAAGACCAATCCTCCTTTCTGTAATCATTTGGTTTCAAAGTGAATCCTAAGTACTTGAGTCCTTCATCAATCATTTTCTCTTCAAAAGGGAAGGGAATTTTGTATCGACTTTTTTCCATTTCTGAGAGACAAAAGGTGGTGAGAGTAGACTTTCCTTCGTTTATTATCATTCCCGTAGCTTTTCAACGTGTTATTTAGATTGTCAACTTCCCCTCTAGTTCCTGCAGAGAAGACAAGGATGTCGTCTACAAAGATAAGGTGGGTTACATGAAGAGTATTGGAAATATTGATGCCTGGAAAAGACCCAGATCATTTTTCTGCTGCTAAAGCCCTGCTTAATCCTTCAACAACAAGAAGAAACATAAGAGGGGAAAGTGGGCAACCTTGTCTTAAGCCTCTTTCAGATCTAAAAAATTCCGTGGCTGACCCATTTATGAGGACTAAGAAAGTTACAGTTGTAATACAACACATGATCCATATGATAAATGGAACTGTAAAGCCTAAATGTGTTAAAAGCAATCGTAAATAGAGCCAACTTACCCTGTCATAGGCTTTAGAAAGATCGATTTTAAGAACCACACTCTTTAGCTTCCTGGTCTTTATGCTGTGTAGGGATTCCTGTGCCACTCCAATTGCTTCGTGTATATGTCTGCCCTCTAGGAATCCAAAATTTTCCAAGGAGATTTTGTTAGAAAGTACAGTCTTAAGTCTTCTGGCTATGACTTTGGAGATGATCTTGTAGATGCAATTGCATAGGGAGATAGGTCTGAAGTCATCCAGGGTGTCCGGGTATTCCTTCTTTGGAATAAGAGCAATAAAAGTTGAGTTTAAACTTAAAGGAATTTGTCTAGTAAGCCTTGTCTCTTCAAATAGGCTTAGTATATCTTGTCCAATAGAATCAAAGAAGCCTAGGAAAAGCTCAATTGTCTATCCATCTGGTCCTGGGCTTTTGTCCTTTTGAAAACTGTTCAATACAACCTTAAGTTCTTCTAGTGTTACCTTTTCCATAAACATTCTATTATCTTCCTCACTAGTAAAGCTCGGAAAGTACTGTACCATTCAAATCACTTCTTCAATAGTGGCCTTGTTTTCTACTTTTTAGAGATCATGGAAGAATTTTTTTTGAATTTTCGCCATTCCTTCAAAGGTATGTTCCTTTTTTCCGTCTTGATCCTTTAACTTCCAGATTGAGTTTATGCACCTTCTGCCTTTTGCATATGCTTGGAAGAATTTTGTGTTCTCATCTCCACTCTTCATCCAGATGGCTTTGCATTGTTTTGGAATATATATAAAACAAAACATCTTAATACCCTAAGAGGAGGATCAAGCACCATCTGTTTGGTGCATCTTCCTTTGGTTCACTACAAACTTTATAACCTTATGATTTTGGTTCAGTTACATCCCATCCACCTTGTGAATGCACATGGGTTTTAAGAGGTTTAACTTATCCCATGCACGTCCACATTATGAATGTGCCCACCAAACTTAGAAAGGGATGCGAGACCCTGCCAATTCCTTTGAAACCATCTTATTGAGAGGATATGGGCAAAGGAGGAGGCCTACTATGATTATTTTGATTCCCCCTCCATTTCAAACATGCTCACCAAAACTTAGAAAGGGGTCCCAGACCTTGCCAATGCCTCTAAAACCGTCTTATTGAGAGGATATGGGAAAAGGAGGAGGCCTAATAGGATTATTTTGATTCCCCTTCCATTTCAAGACCCCATGTGGGTCGTTGATTGGAAATGTCGATGGAATGAGGGTCGTTCAAGGGGTGTAAAAGACAAGGCAACCCCTACTCTTGCAAACACTGTGGGGCCTTGTGGGTTATGGCCTTTGTGTTTCTCTTCTACACCCTTCCTCTAGTGAAAATGAGTGAAATTACCCACAATTGGACATTTAGAAACTGATACCCATCACACTGTGGTGTTCCTCTCGTCGAGACTATGTTGATAGAGCTTGAAAACACAAAACAATGCATTGTGCAACTTGAACTTGTGGAGGAGAAAAGACTTGGCTGCAAAATTCATTTAATCATAACGAAAATTGTGCTTGATTTCATGCCATGAAAATTCAAATATAGTTAGTCCCACATATGCTTAAACTCCCCCCAAGGATTTCATGAATAATGGAATGGATTAAGAGAATTTTGCAGTGCAATTTCATAGGCAAAGCCTCTATGTGCAAACTACATTTGTAATTTTTTCTCACTGTGGTGCATTCAACTCCTGGAAACTAAGACAAACAATCCTCGTGCACAAACTGGAAAAATCCTATCTTAGTTTTGGGTTTTAGGCACCAAAACTTGTTTTTCGATCATATGAACATGGCCCATGTTCATAAAATTTTTGTTGTTTGTGTGGTATGCATGGGGCTAAACAAACTGTGTTATATGTATCCTGTGACCATATCAACAATCTTCTCAAACAATTTCTTGATTGGTGGGTCAGAGAAAGAGAGAACTGTCCAAAATTTTACATAGAAAACATGCCAAAAAGCATCAAAACATGTACCTCGGTTTCTCAATTTCACAATACCCTATTTCATGCATACATAGTTCGAATTGCACACCATCAAAAGCGACACATAGTAGACATAGAGTACTTTCCAATGACTAGATGCATAATAGTTTTATATGCCTTCTTGACATATTTTTAAAATAGAACGAGAAACTCAACATTTTGACGATATATTTTAATAACTGTGTTTTTGCACTTTTGGAGGTTAAAATTGAATTTTATTAGATCCATGACGTTTAGTGACTTTAAAAAACATATATGAGCTAATCCTTGCTTTTAGCTAGGTCTTTCTTCTTGTATACATAGTTTTGCCTTAAGTGGGTCCCACTATGTTTTCATACTTTTGCAGCCTTGAATTGGATTGTATTAGCTCCAATATGATTAATGGTTTTAAAAATCATATCTAAGTCATTTGTTGCATCTGAATTCTTCATTTGATCAATATGCACAATTTCACCCAAGGCGAGTTTCATGGACAAAAACCACTTTTCATACTTAGGGGTCGAAATTCGATTTTGTCGAACTCCTTGATGATTAATGACCCTAATAATATGTTTATCCATCTACTACATTCAAATATGTCATTTAATTGCTTTACAAAATTTGACCACAGTGAGACCATGAATAAAAAATAATTTTAAGGCAATGAACCTTTTTAAATAACAACACACTAAATTGTGAAATATGTGAATTTGCATTTTAACTTATATAATAATTGTGATGCCTATTCCAACACTACACTATATAGATTAGTAATTGTTCAAGATTATGAATGAGTCACAGTGAGACCATGAATAAAAAGTAATTTTAAGGCAATGAACCTTTTTAAAAAACAACACACTAAATTGTGAAATATGTGAATTTGCATTTTAACTTATATAATAATTGTGATGCCTATTCCAACACTACACTAGATAGATTAGTAATTGTTCAAGATTATGAATGAGTCTCTATGAAAATAATTAATAATTAAGAGAAAATAATTAATGATTAAGAGATGAATCTTTGTAATACCCATTAAAAAGATACATTGTTTCAAAAAATCAATTAAGAATTTTTGAGAACATGAACACGTTGAATGGAATGAATTTTAAGTGTAAAATAATTTTCTATAGATTTTGTTCATAAGAAATCATTAAATCATTATTGATAAGTAGTTTCTTATTGATAAGTCATATACTTTCAACTTGTATGATCAAATTATTTTTATTTTATTATTTCATATAGATTTGAATTCTTAAGAATTAAAGATCATTTTTAAAGAATTATAAAAATAAGGTTGCGTGGCAGCGAAGTCCCTGCCAATGAGGTTAGAAAGCAAATTGTGGAAAATGGGGTCGAATTCTAAATGAAACGAAGTGTTCGATGCAAAATGTATATCACGGAAATGTTGTGTGCCACATGTATATCACGGAACATGGGGCAATATTAAATGACGCTTGGCAGGCATAACACCATCTGTTTTTTGAAAGTATATAACAAACATATATTTTTTGAAAGTATATAACAAACAAAAAATTTGTTGACAGTGGAAGAATAAATTTGGAAATTTAAATGCATTTTCCATATGGACTGGTGAAAGATAAAAATATATGAAGACATAGAATTAAAAGGAGATAAGAAATATAAAAATTTAAATGCATTTGTGAACATGGGGTATAAGTAAATGACGCTTGCAATGTAGAGCACCATTTATTTTGAAATATATAAAAAAATAAAAGTCTGTAACATATAAAAAATTAAATGCATTTGTCATACCGACTGGTGAAAGATAAGAATGTATGAAAACATAAATTTAAAAGGAGATAAAAAAACATTTTTATTTGAAATATGTCAAAAAATAAAAGTTTGTTACATACTACTGGAAATTTTGAAATATACAAAAAAATTAAAGTCTGTTACATATAAACCGGAATTTCAATGCGTTTTTCATGTAGACTGGGATTGGGCTCCCGCGGACCATTAGAGAAATATGTACAAGAAACAGGATTGTGGAAAGAAGATAGAGTGCGATACCTGCAAAAAAAAAACAATGGAAAGGTATAAGTGTTTGTATACATCTGTATTTAAGAAACTGGAATAACTGGGTTGATAAACAAAATAGGATGCGATCAGTAGACTTACAGTGAGGGTACATATGAGCCCTTTGGATATTTGCTTGCGGCTTCCATTTCATTGATGTCACCGACAATTGCGGTTTCAAGGATGTCCTCGATGGCTACTAGAATGTTGGCAACTGTCTGTTGCCTTTCGTCGACAGCCTGTTTCAATTTCCTTTCGAGCCATTCTTCAATGTAGCTTCTCATTTGGGCGACGCTGATCTCATTCCAGTTTTTTATGTTGAAAATATCATTTTCTAATTCCCGGAAGTCGATAGAAAGATTACAGAGAGCCTGATGAATTTCCTCATTCTGTACTGCATATTTGACTAGCCAGTCGTGGACGTGAGCTTGATCAAATTGAAGGATGCTGTAAAACTTTTCCAGAGACAAGGCCTTAAACATAACAACTTGTTTATCGAACTCTTTCCTGATTAAGGGCAAGGAGTTTGCGATTAAGTCGGGGTCTTGGAAGTCATTGGTTTTCCCGGCTAAGTCTATATTTGACAACCTTCTGAATAATTTATGTTTCTTCGATATGGCTTGTTCACATGACTGAACAATGAGATGCATGTTCTTCACTTTTTCTTTCCAACATGCATTCAATTGACCAATCCAATTTTTGGATGGAAGATCTTCTTCTCTTTCTTTTGTTTCTGTCATATTGTTGACAATCTTGCCAAAAGGAATGACTGTTTTTTAAATTTTTTTTTCTTCATCTTTTAACTCGGCCTGCAAATGCTCGAGCAAACTATGTGCCCTGGTTCCAAGGGAAGTGACGGTTTGTGATCTTTTCCACGCCTCAGTAACCAGTTCCATTCTTTTTTTGATATTATTCTCCACATATCCTTTACAGGATGCGATTTGGGTGGAGGATGCTTTTACGTTGGTTGCAGGGGTGCCAGGCATGGCTATTGCCAAAGGATTGACAAGAAATGACATAGGAATGAAAGCGTCTTCCAATTCCTTGACCTGGTCCTTCAGTCTGGCATTTTCAATCTCGATGCCTCCAATGGAATCATGAAGTGCTTCTCCACTCGTGGTGTGAAGTTGACAGATTTGGGATGACCACATGTTGGGAAGGTCAACCTCTGAACGAGATTTTCCTTTCTTATTTTTAACATCTTTTTTTCTCAATTATCAATTTTTTGGACTGGCTATAAAAAAAAGCGCTCTGGAACACGAAGGATTCATCTTCGTCAAAATTTTCGGTAACGGATATGTCCATTGGATGGCATCTCTGGGTTGATCAAGGAAGCGAATCATGCTATCTAGATCAGTGTCAAGTTCCATGTTTTCACTCTAAATTTTCGGCTCTTCCGCCTGCCCCACATTTTTTTTTCTCTTCTTCTCTACTAGAAGCTTGTGAGAACTATCAATTTTAGAGTGAGGAGGGTCGTTATATCCTCCTCCGTTTAAAGAACTTTGAGTTTCTTTGTTGCTGTGGTGGGCCATTGGAGTGATGCTTCGGGATGTCGTACTTTTTAGAGTCGTATTTGCCGATTGAACACTCTTGTCACCAGGGCCTTTCCCTTGTTGAGTGTACAATTTAGTACAACTTTGCACTGTGTCTACGTCACCAACATCAGAGGCAGGACCGTTGTCGCCACTGTCTCTGTTTTTGGGCAGGTGTTTTTTTTAAAAACAATCGCTGAGGCCAAGTGTTTGTAAATGTTGTCGAAAAATATTATACGGGTCGAACCCTCTTATGATTTCAGCATATCTCAGGTTGGAGATGCTAGAATGTGCTGTGAAATCATCAATTTTGTTGACGTTTTTCAACACGAACTCCCTTACTTTCTAAGGCAGAGGAATGAACTGTTTTTTTTTCTTTTGTTGGAATAGATGGAACCAATAGCTGTATTAATGTGCTACTTCTGAAACAAACATTTTTTCCATAATGTGACATGGAAGGAGAGCATGCTGTTCCATGGAGCCAAAAATTCTTATGACAATGTAATTATCCAAATGTTTGAGTGTCCCCTTCTTGTCCAAAAAACTAGTTGTATGTTCAGATATGCGGGGAATATCCTCTCCTAACAACAAAACTTTGAAAATATACAGGAAGCCATTAAAAACCTCATAAATATAGTGGGACGCCTTGTGCTTCCACAAGGCCTGGTACCAGAACGTTACTGGGTGGAATTCACAGTTGACATTCTTGGACAGAGATAGTTTTGGAAACCGACAAGAATGCGCTATAAAATTTCTTTTACCTTTTGAAGCTTGACAATTGGGAAGAGATTTCATGGGAAATTAACCTGCCCCAATAAAAAATGGCTTGTTCGTTGACTGTGAAATATTAAATATAAAGAGCCATTCGGGAAATAGTTGTTGTGGACTCCTGTCTCATTATTCTTGTAAACAACCAGGCAATTTCGCGAAATGGATTTCTAAATGAACTAACCTGCATGCTTGTAATATCTTTAGGAACTAGAAGCGGGTTTTCCAAAAAATGGGGCAAGAGGTCCAACCAGTTATTATGCTTTGCTAGGAATTGTTTGCAATCTTCTCCTCTAAACGTCAATGTTTGCTCCGACAATTTTAGCATCTGGCGAAAGACTCGAGGTGAAAAAGAAATAGAAGTGCGGTCCCACAGTGGAATAATTCTTTTCTCTGAAATAAATTTATCGGCGCACCAAGAGACTAGGTCCTTATAGTCAAAAACCTCAGGGACACAACTTGCATGAGTAATCCTAGAGGTCCAAATTACTTGGTTCTCTGCGGTAGAGGTTGAGTAATAAGAATATGCCCTGGATCACTGGAATTTTTGGTCCTCGTGCTCGAATATGTTCACTATATCTCCACATAATTGTTGTCGAGCTGATGCCATAGGTTTATGAGAACGTTGGTTTGCTGCAGATGATGGTTTAAATGAATAGTTAGAGTCGATAATGTAACTCTCCACTAAATCTTTGTTAAATACTTATGAATGGGAAAGATCCTCGAGCCTTTCGCCGATCAATGACAATTTGTATGGGTGGTGCATGATGAACTGTTAGCAATAAAGATTATTTATTGCATATTTAGAAATGCGAAGGTGGCAGGTATGTCGAAGAGAAATTAAGGATTGGAGGTTTCGTGAACGTGCGAAGGCCACGACTTGCGAATGAGATTTCACGATTTTGAAATCAACACTTAGAAGGGATAATATAATCCCCTTGCAAATTTTGGTTTAATGCGCATCAATAGGAGATCTCCTCGAGCCTTTCGCCCATCAATGACAATTTATACGGTTCCTGCATGATGATCTGTTAGAATTAAATGCCAGTAATTCCATATTTAGAAACAAGATATATATATATTTGAGTGCAAAATGTGTAAAATTGAAGAGATCATGATGGGGCAGTTCAGCGGCCGGTTTGTATATTTGTGGAATTCCGACAAAGTGGCTAAGTATGGAATAGGGAAATTGCTAATTGCATGCCTAGAAATAAGATCTTATATATAATTGACAACTGCTAATTGCAAAGGGGCGCGAGCACATGAAATAATGACTAGGAACTGAATATTTCTTCAACCCGCCAAACAGACGATCCACCAAAGAAATTTGAAGAAATGGCGAAGTATGGAAAGCGGACATACATGCTTCAAAATAGCGTGACAATAGTTCCACAAAATATGCAAGGACTCGAGGGTTAAATTGTATTTCTCAGAAGTTTTCAGTGAAAAATGTATACCATGGAAGAGGGCATGATAGGTGGACTGTAATATGGAAGAGGGTATGATCTAAGGCCAGTTGTAAATTTGTATATCACAAAAGTGACGGTACTGTTCGCAGGACATGGAACAACAGAAGTCCAATCTAGAGCCCGCCTACCGGGAATTCATGACCGAAGAAGTTTCTGGGTATGGAATGAGGAAGCGTTCAGTCGGTGTCACGATAAAAGAGCATGAGTGGAAGCGTGAACCCGCAAGACCGCCCACGCGCTCAGCCATACATTTTCGAAAGAACGAATAAGTGACGAAAAAGGTAAAGTTCAGGGAAAAGAGAAACATATATTTGGCCAAGTATAGAAGACGGAAAAACAAGGAACAATATATTCACATCTGTAATAGATATCCCATTTTCGTGGCAAGATATATACTTGGAAAGAATTGCGAAGCTGGCGGGAACAAAAAACAACAACCACGAATATGATCCGTAAGTTTAGAAGTGCAATGTTCACCCAGTCAACGCACAAGTTTGCCTGTCAATTTGTATATCGCGAAACTCTGGGTGCTAGTTGTAGGACACAGAACAATAGAGGATCAATTTAAACAAAGGGGAAGCGGTCTTTGGAAATGCGTGAATCCGCCAAGCCGCGCAACAAGGCATTTTCGAGAAAAAAACGATTAAGTAACTAGGAAGAGAAACTACAAGGAATAAAAGAGTGGGAAAATAGAAAGGCGGGAGGCAATTTTCATAAGCGCAAATTGGTTTCAAAGAAGTCCCATTGTTGCAAAACCATCATTTTCTACTAATTGTCAAAAAATGCATTGTTGAAGATTAGATTTTATTGCAACGTGTGCATGTAAGTATGTTCTTGATACATTATTCCATGACTAACATATTAACTTAACTACTAAACTTCATTTTCTACTAATTTCCAGCAAATGCTTTGTTGAAGATTAGATTTTATTGGAGCGTGTGGGTGTAACTGTGTTATTGATATATTCTTCCATGACTGCAACATATTAACTCAAGTATTAAACTTCTTGCATTATGCCTTGGAAATCTTTGGCTTGAAATATATCTCTCGGTGTACCAAGGGACCATCTCCTTTTTTTCTCATGAGCAGAGGGAGATGAGTAGTAAGAATATGCCCTGGAATAGTGGAACCTCTGACCATTATGCCCCAATGTGTTTACTGTGTCTGGACAGAGCTGCTGCCACAAGTTATTAAGATTTTCTGTTTGCTCAAGACGATGTTTGAAATGAAAATCGGAGAGTGATAATATAACCCTCCGCAAATTATGGTTTAATGTGTATCAATGGAATATCTCCTCGAGCCTTTCGTTGATCAATGACAATCTCCAGGGTTCATGCGGAATGAGATGTCACCATCACAACTCACTAATTTCACAATTAGAAAAAAGTGTGAAGGTCGCGGTGACGACGAAGAGAGATTAAGAATTAGAAATTTCTTAAAAGCACCAACTCGCCAGCGCACAAAAAATAGATTGCATCGTGTTTGAAATGAATACTTGGAAAGGATAACATACTCGTGCACACATCTTAGTTTAATTCGTAGTAATGAAAAATATTATCCGGACTTCCAGACATTAATCACAATCTTAACGGTTCTTGCAGGATGAACTACTAGCATTAAAGATTAATTATTGCATATCTGGAAACAAGTATGAAGGCAACAGTGATGGCGAATTGCGGAAAAGCACCAACCAACCCAGGAAACCAATTCCAAGAAATACCTAAGTATGGAAAGCGGGAAGATATACCCAGGAGATGTGAAGGGCTGATGGTCATATTGCATCTTAGTGAAAGATATCAGCCGTCAATTTGTATGTCACAGAATTTTGGTTGTTGTTTGTGCGTAGGGGAATAGTAGAAGTGCAATGGTGAGAGGGAAATTTGTATATTGCTGAACCCGGGGTTCTGTATATAAAAGCATGAGACATTGGGAAAAAGGAGCAAGCAAACATAAAGCGAAAGTATACGAGATGAAGGGGGGTTGTTTGCAAATTTGTAAATCATGGAAGTCTGGGTGCTAGTCGCAGGCGACAGAACAACGGAAACACAAAAAAACAATGTTAAAGCCGCCTATGCAGGAACTCGCATTTCAAAAAAGAAAAGTAGATAAAAGAGAAACTAGAAATTTTTGGAAAAACGAGTAATACACACTAAATATGTGCTTAGCCACTTTTTGGATCGCGGGTTCTCGGACTGGTGGGCTCTAAATTGGGCCTCCATTGTTCCCTGATCTACAAATAACATTCATAATTCTACGATATACAAATTGGCTAGCGGACATTATTTAAAGACATTCTTTCGAATACTAAATTATTAATATTAAATATTGACATTGTACAATTTAATTAGACAAAGAGGTCTGTACAATATGAAACAGGGAAGCAATCGGTCGGTTGGGCTGGTGATATAAAAGTAAGTGAAATCTGAATACGTGAATCCATGAACTTCCTTACCAAGAATTTTTTCAAAAAAAACGAGCAATACATAAAATCTATTTTTATAAAGTATGAACATGAGATTTTTTAGAGCATGTACTGTTCCCGCATTCCATACTTAAGCCAATCTTTCGATCACGGGTACTCGGGATGGCGGGCTCAAAACCGGGCCTCTATTGTTCCGTTAGCTACAAATAGCACCCAAGAGTTCCGTGATATACAAATTGACAGGCGGTCTTACAGGCTGGCTCGCTCAACATTGCATTTCTATTGTTCCCTGTCGTTCAAACAACACTAAGAGTTCCACTATATACAAATTCACAGATGGACTCCAGGGCTTACGGGCCCAACCTTGCAAGTGTTTACAGATGGTGATCCCTATGAACTATCTAACACTACCAATGGACTCACGGGCTGGCGGGCTCAAAATTGGGGCTTTGTTGTTCCGTGCCCTACAAATAACACCCATAGTTCCGCGATGTACAAATTGACAAGCGGACTTGCAAACTATTTCAATTTTAAGGGCCTCGTGTTGATGTAATAGCACAATTGGACTTGGGCCAGTTTACATTCGTTTCTTACAATATCAAACAAAGAAGTGGTCGATCGGGCTGGTGATCTAAAAGTAATTAAAATCACAAGTCGTGAATCCGCCAACTTCCGCAGGTAGAAGTTTTTCGAAAAACGAGTAATACATACTAAGTATGAACTCTTACAAGGTATGGACACGAGGTTCTTATAAAGTTTGTATGGATCCCACATTTCATACTTGGCCACTTTTTCAATTGCGGGTTCTCGGTTTGGTAGGCTCAAAGTTGGGCCTCTATTGCTACGTTTCCTACAAATAACACCCAGAGTCCCACGAAATACAAAGTGACAGCCGAAGCTGTGGACTGGGTCACTCAACATTGCAGTTCTATTGTTCCGTGTCTTCTAAACATGATTAAGAGGAAACAAGTAGTACATAGTAAAGATGTCTTCTAAAAACTATGGACATGAGATTTTATAGAGCATGTACGGATCCCTCATTCCATACATAGCCACTATTTGGATGGCGGGTTCAAAATTGGCCCTCTGTTGTTCCATGCCCTACAAATAGCACCCACATTTCTGCGATATACAAATTGACAAGCAGACTTGCCAGCTATTTGAATTTTAAGGGCCTCGTATTCATGTCATAGCACAATTGGACTTGGGCCAGTTTATATTCGTTTATTACGATATCAAACGGGGAAGAGGTCGGTCGGGCTGGAGGGATGAAAATTGGGCCACTATTGTTTTGCGCTCTACAAATCCATTGCATACTCAGGCACTTTTTTGGATCGGGGGCTCTCGGGCTGCAAATTGGGCCTCTATTGTTTCGCGCTCTACAAATAACACCCACAATTCTGCGATATACAAATTGACAAGTGGACCTACAGGCTAGCTGCTTCAACATTGCACTTTCATTGTTCCGTGTCCTCCAAATAACACTCAGAGTTCCGCGATATACAGATTGACAGATGGAATCGAGGGTTGGCGGGTTCAAGTTTTCCATTGTTTACAGATGGCAATCCTTATCAACTATATAACATATCTAAACAAATTATTTTGAATACTAAATTATTAATATTAAATCTTGATATTGGAGAATTTAATTAGACGAGAAAGTTTGTACAATCTAGTCAGGCGAGTGATATAAAATTTCTTCGACAAACGAGCAATACATAGTAAACTTGTACTTTTATAAAGTATGGACATGAGATTTTATAGATCATATGTGGATCCCTCATTCCATACTTAGGCACTTTTTGGATCACGGGTTCTCGGTCTGGTGGGCTGAAAATTGAGCCTCTATTGTTCCGTGTCCTACAAATAACACCCAGACTTCCGCGATATACAAATTGACAAGCGGACCTGCGGGCTGCCTGCCTCAACATTGCACTTTCATTGTTCCGTGTCCTCCAAATAGAATTCAGAATTCCACGATATACAGATTGACATATGGCCTCGAGGGCTGGAGGGTTCAAGTTTTCCATTGTTTACGGATGACAATCCCTATCAACTATCTAACATATCTAAAAACATTATTTTGAATACTAAATTATTAATATTAAATATTGATATTGCAGAATTTAACTAGACGAGAAAGTTTGTACAATCTGGTCGGGCGAGTGATATAAAAGTTCTCTGACAAATGAGCAATACATAGTAAACATGTACTTTTATAAAGTATGGACATAATATTTTATAGAGCATATGCGGATCCCTCATTCCATACTTATGCACTTTTTGGACCGCGGGTTCTTGGCCTAGCGGGCTGAAAATTGAGCCTATATTGTTTCGTGTCCTACAAATAGCACCCAGACTTCCGCGATATACAAATTGACAGGGGGACTTATGGGTTGCTTGGCTCAACATTGCACTTTTATTTTCCTATAGCGATTCCATATTAATTCCATATTTATCCACTTTTTTGGATCAGGGGCTCTCAGGCTGGCGGGCTGAAAATTTGGCCTCCGTTGTTCCGCGCTCTACAAATAGCACCCACAATTCCACGATATACAAATTGAGAAGCGGACCTACAGGCTGGCTGGCTCAACATTGCACTTTCATTGTTCTGTGTCCTCCAAATAACACTCAGAGTTCCGTGATATACAGATTGACAGATGGACTCGAGGGATGGTGGGTTCAATTTTGCCATTGTTTACGGATGGCAATCCCTATCAACTATCTAACATATCTAAAAACATTATTTTCAATACTAAATTATTAATATTAAATATTGATATTGCAAAATTTAATTAGATGAGAAAGTTTGTACAATCTGGTCGGGCGAGTGATATAAAAGTTTTCCGACAAACGAGAAATACATAGTAAACATGTACTTTTATAAAGTATGGACATGAGATTTTATAGAGCATATGTGGATCCCTCATTCCATACTTAGGCACCTTTTGGATCGCTGGTTCTCGGCCTGGTGGGCTGAAAATTGAGCCTTTATTGTTCGGTGTCCTACAAATAGCACCCAGACTTCCGTGATATACAAATTGACAGGCAGACTTGCAGGTTGCTTGGCTCAACATTGCACTTTTATTGTCCTGTAGCGATTCCGTATTAATTCCATATTTAGCCACTTTTTTGGATCAGGGGCTCTCGCACTGGCAGGACAAAAATTGGGCCTCTATTGTTCCGCGCTCTACAAATACCACCCACAATTCCGCGATATACAAATTGACAAGCGGACCTATGGGATGGATAGCTTAACATTGCACTTTCATTGTTCTGTGTCCTACAAATAGCACTTGGAGTTCCGCGATATACATATTGACAGATGGACTTGAGGGCTGGTGGGTTCAAGTTTTCCATTGTTTACAGATGGGAATCCCTATCAACTATCTAACATATCTAAAAACATTATTTTCAATACTAAATTATTAATATTAAATATTGATATTGCAGAATTTAATTAGACGAGAAAGTTTGTGCAATCTGGTCGGGCGAGTGATATAAAAGTTTTCGGACAAACGAGCAATACAAGTATAGACATGAGATTTTATAGAGCATATGTAGATCCCTCATTCCATACTTAGGAACTTTTTGGATCGCGGGTTCTCAGCATGGCGAGCTGAAAATTGAGCCTCTATTGTTCTGTTTCCTACAAATAGCACCCAGACTTCCGCGATATACAAATTGACAGGTGGACTTGCGCGCTGCTTGGCTCAACATTGCACTTTTATTGTCCCGTGTCCTCCAAACAACACTCGGAGTTCCGCGACATACAAATCAACATGAATCCATGACTGACGGGTTCAAGATTGCAATTGTTTAGGGATGGTCATCCTATCTAACTTTATCTAAAAACATTATTTTCAAATACTAAATTATTAATATTAAATATTGATATTGTACAAGTGAATTACATTAAATTATTAAAGGATGTTAAATCGCTTATTTTTTAAAAAATGAAGGAAACAAAAGAAAGTTTTTTTAAAATTCTATCACCGCAAGCATAACAAGGATGAATTTGAATTTTAAGGGCCTCTTGTTCATATGGTAGCACAATTGCACTCTGCACAATATATATTCGTTGATTTCAAATTATTCCAGGACATTAATTTTACCAAGTTCATCGAGTAAGAAAAAATGCAAAAACAATGACCAATTTGAATTTTAAGGGCCTCTTGTTGATATGATAGCACAATTGCACTTCGCACACTATATATTCGTTGATTTCAAATTATTCTAGGACAACAATTTGACCAACTTCATTGATCAAGGAAATCTGCTAAAACAAGCCACATACTGCATTTGGGTCACAACACCATAGAAATTATTAGGCGGATCTGAAATTCAATTATATTGTTCCATGTCTTCCAAAGAATAGTTGGAGTTCTGCGGTATACAAATTGACAGATATAGCACATAACCAAGAACCAACCAAACTTCAAACAAACTGCAAGCAAGTTCCCAGAAGGTTCCATAGAGCAGAACCCATCGACCTTTGCACTAAACAATTTGATATACAAAGAAAAGACGTCGCCACATTCATTTTCTCTTGCATCTGGTATATGTTCCCAGTAGAAAATCACTGGGGCCATGGGAGATATGGGGTTTGCTGCCATGCTAATATTATGCACATGCAATCCCAACTAGCCAAGTCTAACGAACATTCATCTGGATGTTGAACAAATATCACAAAGACACATGAGGTATTTTCGTTTCCTACCAAAGTTTGATATATATATATATATATATATATATATATATATTCCCCTTCTTCAGCCGATATGCAAAATTGCATTGTCCTCATTTAAGGTGAATTTGCTATGTATCTGAAGCTCCCGGAGCATGTAGACACTGCTTTCCTTTTTCTGTAGATACGTTTCATACGACAACTCTGTCAACTTAGGAAGCACATTTTGTAATAGAGGCTGCCTAACCGTACAATGCACGGTTGTGTTGCCCATGGTTCAGATAACAACATTGACGCAATGTCCATATATATATGGACATTTTTCACCGCATCGCAGACAATCAATCGTATCGTCACTTATCAAAGCGGAGGTAGAAGCAGGGGAGTTGCATTTTGCACATACAGGTTCAAAGGGGGTCGAGTACACATTGGCTGCAACTAAAACACCTTCAACCTAGGAATGCGAGCATATGAATTAATACATTGAACAATATAATACACAACTGCACCCCCCCCCTCCCCTTTAAAAAAAAATAAAAAAAAATAAAACAGGTCGCAAAAATTTGTTGAAGGCTATTTCTATAAGTAAAGTGGGGATGATTTTGTGGATGTATACGCACAACAGTTGTAGAGATAGCTAGTTTCTTCAGATCCTCTACTATATCTGCTCATAACTCTGTTACAAACGTTGCCTGGGTTGTCCGAAAGATCCTTTCTCTAACATCCCTCTTCTTTGTTATATTTTGGATCAACATAAGTGGAATCTACTCTTTATGCAATTGTTGTTCCATTGATGAAAACAAATATGAATACATATCGAACAATTGTAGTTGTAACATGGAACAATGCAATATTTGTGTAACTTATCCGAGATACATGCACATGCGAAAGTAAAGGACAAAACTATATATGAAAAGAGGTACCATTGCCTTGTCGTTATCCGAATCTCCATCCTTTATATGGAGAATGTGTTGCGAGCCAAGTTTTCTCGCCAGTGTGACAGCTGCTCCAATCGTTCCGATTGGGTAAATATCAATGCTCTGTCCAAGCTGGCTGATATTTGAGTCTGGGACGAAACAATATTATGAACAAACAACAAGATTTTTTTCCACAATGCTTGTTTCGTTGAGCGAAATAATTCTATCGCAATCACCATGGTCATATACTGTTTTGGGCAATATATTAAAATTTGTAATGGATATCCCATTACGCGGCAATATCTTTTTTGCATGTTTCTGCACAAGTTGTGGAGGAATAGTTAGTGTCAATGTCATCATGGCCTCCTTGTCTGTCATGTCAGCACACATAATGGATCTACTTTTGTTTTCCTTGTCCAAGTAGGTGCTATAGATGACCATTATGTCCCCGACGAACACTTTTCCACTTTGGCGGCTATTCAAACCCTATATTGACAGTACTTTGGATGTCACAACTCTAGACCTGGTGACATTTTTTGAACAGGAAAACTAAAGTGAATGGTAGTGTGCATTTTTTTTTTGGTATTCTTCTTTCACTGGCATAATTCTACAAGTACACGCATAGCTTTGATGAACTATGGAGCTAGAGTTTCACAACCACACCTCTTAGTCTGCGAAACATGCAAAACGTTTGATGTCTTGCTTGTACTTGTTGATACTTCTTGTGAGTTGCAAACCATGTATTGAAGATGACATCAACATATCCACCATGCCATAGATGAATATAGACATGAGAATATTTGTTGAGTAAATGTAGTAAGATCAGAGCATATGCATCTTTACCTTTGGCCTTGTCAGTCTGTTGATGTCTGGGATGACTGACTGCTCATGCCCATGTCACTAGTCCAACTTTTTCTGATACAAGCATGTGCAGATGAACATCAGGACTAAATAAGCATATGCATTGTATACTGTCCATCAGAAGGACTAAATAATCGTAAAATTGTATGCATCTGATTTTTTTAACTAGATAAATGTTTAACAATAAACAGGGCGTGAGCGCGGGGCACCATGGCCAATTTGTATATCGCGGACTCCTGGAAGGTAGGGGAGCAATCTTCAACCTGCTATCCTGGCACCCACAATCGAGAAAGTGGGTAGCTATGGAATAAGGTAGAAGCATGACCACATATGTGAAACCGTTAGTCCGCCAACCGACGGATGAAGGAATTTTCAGAAAGCACACTAAGCAGATGAATTAGAAAACAAAAGGGATAATAGAAAATGAAAAAAGTAGAAATAAGGAGGGAAGAAAGGCCCATTACTGCCAAGTCATTGTTTTCAAGTCTAATATTATATGCCCCCACCCGATTTGTATATTTAATTTACCAACACACTTGGTATACCTTTTAGAAGATTGTACCACAAAACCCTCTGCTGTTGCACAAAAAAATTCATCTCCTTGTCCAAGCAACCTGTTTTTTCCAAGGCAACAACGCCGAATATGCAATGGAAATGAAGGCAAGTTAGTATGAATACATACATCTAAAAGAAAGAGAAATAGGTCTATTTACCCGCCAAAGAGTCCATCGTCCTATCCAACCATTATGTTTGTTTAAATGCATCAATGCAGCGAAAACACACAGGACATGAACTAGCTTAGTATGCAGGAAGGCATGTATTGAAGATAACTTATAATGAAGATAGACATGTAAAATAAAGAGAAAGAGGGTTATTTACTCGCGAAAGAGCCCATCGTCATATCCAACTATTCTGTTTGTTTAAATGTAGCAATGCAACGAAGATAACTTACCATGTATGCAGGAAGGAATGTAACGAAGATAACTTACCATGTAGGAAGGCACACAACATGTAGATATAATAAACTACGTGAACACATATACATACCATAAATGAAACACAAAACAATGCAATATGAAATAATAGTACAAGCATGCACCTTTCTATATCCTCTTCAACCGATGTAGTGAAGACTCCCTCGTTTTCCCCAGCTATTCTGTTTGTTTGAATGTGGGAACACACAAAATACAATGGACATCAATGAAAGCTGGTATTCACCGGAGAACAAGTAATATGTACATACAGTAAAACAGACTCAATGAACTGTCTAGAAGATAGGCAGAAACATGAACCTTTGCGCTTCTCCATCCATGGCTGTAAACGTGTAATTTTTGTTTTCCCTGCCCAAAATATATTACAAGGCACACAATATCACGCAATTTCATGGCCATAGCTAAACGGTTTCTAGTTTTCCTTGGCAACTCATCCATATATGCTTCCACCAATAGAGATACATGTTCTTTATCCCCTACATAGACTGCTATGCCCATGATACAAGTTTTCGGTTTTCCGTGGAAAACCACCCACACATGCTTCCAGGCATCCAAATATAATCTTACAGAATCTTTGTTGCACATATCATATCTCAAGAAAAACACAAATTGTATCGTGCACACACTAGTCTATGTAGAGGAGAAAGAACATGTAATGTCATATCGAGACATCTGACCATACATGGTTTATAAATGTAGTCTGCATATGCTTTATTCCAACAAAAAAACAATGGATATTGCAATTTCACATGTAATCCTCGAACAATTTTTCATGCAACTATTTTCTTTCATCCCAGCACTGAAGCACCAACAAAATCTCACAGAATAATAGATATCGGCCTTGACAGACAGGGAAAATAACACAACTGCATGTCGACTCGTGGGTGTAGGGGCTGAACACCGT
>ML835743.1:42269-63711 GCA_009831015.1 Picea engelmannii | reverse complement strand
AAAAAAACGAAAAGCTCCAACCACCGCCGCTGGACCCTAACCCTACAAGGACGAATCAAACAAAAGAAAACAACAAGCACCAAACCAACGAGAAAGAATGAACATGTCGAACTGCACCCCTAGGGCCCCAAAGCGCAAACCCGAGCCCAACAAATAGAACCAACAACCCATGAACCAACAAACCAACAAGAACCACCGAGCTAGTAAACAACATATGTATCTCCAACGATTACAAAATTGCAGACCAAACACAGAAGGAACGAAAAACATACGAGGAGCATGCCACTACAAATAAACAAACATTCTTACTTGCAAACTGCAAACACTGAACAACAAACAAGGAATACAAAATGAAACTATGGCATCGAAACTTACTCTAAAACGATGAAATGCAGAAGCCAACTTGAATCGCGAACGAAACAACAACAAGCAACAACCGACAAACCACCGAAGAAGAAGCACTCACCAAATCAGTAAACAATGTATGTAGCTTCAACGATTACAAAATTGCATTGCAAAGGCAGAAGAAGGATGAAACATACAATGGCTATTGAACTGGTGGTGGACAAACAAGACTGTGCAAATTCACTGTAACTATGTACTCCGAGAAGCGTATTTACATAAACATTTAAGGATGTCAGGCTATCTAAGGACCTCACGGTATGCAAACATTTAAGCTATCAGGGTTGTTGGAGGACATTGCGTCATGTAAACATTTAAGCCATCAGGCTTATTGAGGCATCTCGAAATAAGTGTCAATACATTTTAATAAAAATACATCTGACAAGGACACTATAAACTTTGGAATTCTCAATCACTATAAAGCTTGGATATCAAAACATTTCAATATGCTTAGTACATATAAAAACTTACAGATATATTCAGCTAGTAGAAAATGCTAATACAAACATTCGAACTAATGCTAGCATTAATCCACCTTCAAGCAATATACAGGAAAAATATATGATTAAAAAAGACTGTATACGAGAAAATTTTTGGATATGTTTCCATATAAAACATTGGGAATAACGAAGCTGGCAATAAGACCTCTAATCTCTTATCCAATCAGATCAATACATATATGGTACTTTTTATTATATAAAAATATATGCTTTTAATTCCATAGCTCCAACAATAAGTATTGTGCAAATATTTTGGGTCAAAGGACAAACTAATATGTATTCAACGAAGTATCAATCACTATAGTCCCTCTATGCCTACATGAGGGACTAATAAGATTTACAAAAAATAGTACAATAATATTTATGTTATAGACTTTCAAAAATATTTGCTTAATAAGAATTATATGTTTTGTTATATTTATAATTTTATTATAAATATGATCGAAGTGAAAGACGATATTTTAGTAATTAATGTATATAGCATTTTGATAATAGAAGATAAAAAATATATAGAATGCAATTCATAACTTTCTTTGTATGTATTTTAAATTTGAGTAAGTTCAATTTTTAATAATTTAAATTGCGAAGTCAGATGCCAAAAGGATCTTACATAAATTGAGAAAAAAACACTAAAACAATATAAAATAAAAAATACTTTTAATTTGAGGAAGTACAATTTTAATGATTTAAATTATGAACTTAGATACCAAAATCATGTTACTTGTGAAAAATCAAAATTTAATAATTTTTATTATGTTAAAAAATTTGTTTTATTTTATTATATTAAAAAAATTGAATGTTATAAATGTGGAGAAAAAAATAGTGTATCTTTCTAACTTTCTAAGTCATTAAAACATTAGCGATCTTGGAACACTTTTATTAATATTTTTAAGCATCGAAATAACATTATTAAAAAAACACTGAATAGATGTATATGAGAGATTAAAAAATAAGCATTGCTAAGAGAAGAACAAATTCTCATGAGCTCCACAATGAAACTAGGCATTGGTCAATTCCTAAAATGCCATGGGATGAAAGAGCGTGTCACCTTTGTGACACTAAGAAGGTTGAAGATGAAAAACACTTTCTCTTAGATTGTCCAGCCTATACCTAGATTAGATCTCAATTTCAAAATATTTGTCACAATACCAACCTTCCTAACCTTTTAACTCAACAAAACTATGGTGATCTTGGAAAGCTTCTCTTAATGTTTTTCAAGCACATAAATAAAATTCTAAGGAACTGCAAGTAATCCCTTACTCTGTTAAGGTCCGATAGACCAATTCGATCTCAATAGACGTTAATCATCTTCATCATCATCATCTATAATAATATAATTTATTTCGTCTACTAAAACTATAATTTATTTCATCTACTAAAAAAGAGAATATAACCTAATTTATAAAAAACATTGACTTTTTTTTAATTGTTCCGTGCTCCAATGAACATAACTTCACATTCCTCCTATTCTTTCCTTTGGGAAGACCCTAGGTTAACTACAATCTTCGCAAATGATGTGATTTAAATGATTTAAAAAAAATAAAATATAACGTAACTTATGAAAAACAATGACATAAAATTATTATTCCATGCTCCATTCAACTAAAGTTCACATTCTTCCTCGTCTTTCCTTTGGAAAGGCCCTACGCTAAGTATGTGATTCAATGATTTTATAAATAACATGACATGATTCTAAGAAACATGATTGTAATAAAACTCTAATAGTACTATGTTTTCGTCCTTAAAGACAATTAACTGATCTTCAATCTATGATTGCTCATCCTTTGGGGAGTTTGATTCATCTAGGATGGGTGGGGTATAGTACCAAAGGATCTTTGGAGAAGAACGAGGTTCCTCTGATGACATGGAATTATTGACAATGTTGGACCTCTACGGGGTAGGGCACCGCATAGAGTAGCTCCTCGAGATCTCCTAAAATGACAACTTTTGATCTTTCCCTCCTTGCTAGCTGACATACCCCCCTAAAACATTTTCCTAGATCTGGTCATCATCATGCTTTTCTGGATCATAAATGTGAATAATGACATGACAATCATAAATTAAACCCTTGAACCTAAATTCTCTTGAATCCTTGATGGGGGCTTCTATTGGTTCCTCTTGAAGTCTACAATGGAGGTGATTTGATACCTTTATTAAGGGAAATGATTAGAGCTCCTTGATTGAAAACATCATATCCCCCAACCCAATTGGAGTCCTCATATTGCCATGATTTTAAATTAATCATATAGGTTTTTGTAATTCATAGGAGCTTTATACATTTTTGTAGTTTTGATTGAGTTTTTTTTCCTCGGAAAAAAGCGTAATTTTTATTTCATTAGAAACCAAAATTACATTATGAAGATACAAGGAAATCCTTGTATTTGCGAACCAGGCTGATAAAAACTAGCATAAAAAAATAGACTAAAAATCCTTAGGAAAATGAAATATACATCCAAATATGAGCATAGAGATAGGTGCCCTGTCGACAAGAAAAAATGACCGAAGGAACCTTAACACCAACATCTGCGAACATCCATAGAAAGAAAAGTAATTATAAAAAAACATCAAACTTTGTCGTGAAAGAGAAGCAGAGGCAGACCCCAAAGAAAACTCCAAAGGCAGGATGGAACAGGCCAGAGCGTCATACAATCCTCACAAGAACCAGAACCTGGGAGACCAAAAAACCGATGTAATCCTGTACCCACGAACAATGATACACCACCCGCATCCAAAAGAGAGAGGCCAGATTACTGCATGCCCAAGTATAGGACCTCAAAGTGCTTACTCATACCTCACAAATCAACACTGCACGCCCAAAAGACGGACCTCAAAGTTCCGACCCAACCACTGAACATATGTGAAATAAGATCACTAGACAGGGATGCAGAAAAACCCCGACATCCGCTGGATAAGGTCCCATATCAATAGAGGTAAGTAGAAACCCAAACCCTAGCCATAAAAAAACGCTGAAACATGACATCAACATATTTGCACAGGGAGAATCACATCTCTGAATATGCATCCGACCTTGAACGAACCAACAAGCTAATGAAGAAACCAAATATGGAGACTTCCTATTTCTAGAAAAAGAGTGAGAGGCCACACCAAAAAAAATAAGGCTGTGGTGTCACAAAAAATCCCATACTGCACCAGATCCTCAAAGATAAGAAACAAAGCAAGAGAAAAATATTGATCCCAAATAGAAAAACCCGAGATCCACACCATATTAGACACATCACAGGTGGTGGCTAGGGTTTGCAGATCAACCCAAGCCAACAACCTACATCCAACAAAGCCCAAATGGAAGGAGAGCAAAGGATCTGGGAAGACACTTCGAATCGACGAAAGACACCTGCAACGCGGAACTGCGAACCTAGTGGCCTGCGACAAGGGAGACCCTAGCCGCATAACCCCCCCCAATCTTAAGCTACAATATTTATATCGTAGTTTTGATTGAGTTATATTAACTGGATGTAGTTTGAGTGATCGTGAGAAAAAATAATTACCCTTCCTATCAGAATTCAAATCCCATTTTGTGAAATATTCCTGTAGTTTCAATAACTCTTACATGTTTTTATGACTTTGATTGGATTATCTCATGAAAATTGATTATCATATTAATCTATATAATTTGATAATTAATTAAGAAAATAAATATATAAAATCATAATTCCTTATAAATTGAGTGTTTCTATAACATAAACAATGAAAATAATTGTTTCTATAACATAATAAAACTTATGATTTTAGTAATTAGAGATAGAATACATTCCTACACCATATGAATTATGTGGGTAAAAAGGCACTACAAGATAAAGATAATTTTTTACTAGAGAAATAGTCATTCCTTCCATTACTCCCACGCGATGGGAGATCCGGGCTCAACCTCTTTCAAGGACGTTGTAACAAGGGAAAGGTTCGCAAAGCCTTCACCGAAGCTAGAAAAACACACACCAACTCCAACAATGAAAACCAACAGCTGACTACCCAAGACAATTGAGAATCTATGTTATGAGGTCACCTCAAAACGTATTGGACATTACATATAGTACACACATGATCGTTCAGTCATAGGAAAATATTTAGGGATATGTCCCACTGAGCAAGCCTTGAATTGGTGGATCAACACACGATGGAAACCAAAAGGCACCGTAGAACTCAAACTTGGATCCAAGTGCTTCTTCATAGCCATAGGAGTGTGAAAGACTACGACATAGTTTTCGAGGATGGTTCATACTTCTTCAATTCAATGAGTCTTGATTTATGATATTGGGTCGAGTGCTTAAGCCTAGAGTAGGAATATTTCACACATGCGTAAGTCTAGATACGTATGTATTCCCCNAATTTTGGGTTAAAGAAACTTTGAAAGGCATAAAAAATACCCTAGGTGCGTACATAAAAAATTTGGATCTTAGTTGGTACACCTTTATATGCAATAATATGTATTTACATGAATGCAATGGGGGCTATAGTAGAATCCGTTGGCATTAGCTACGAGGATGAACAATGGATCTAGACTTTGGACAATGAGTACATCCCCTTCCACTACATGAAATTGTCGAAGTTTGAGTAGCTTCAAAAAATATTCATATTATATTTATATTGTATTTGACCAAGATAAAAGCCTAAAGATTAACATTATAATATATTTGTTAAGTCGACCCTTTTTTGCCTTTGTAAATGTTGGCCCTATTGTGCCTTGACAAGTCAATTATAAATTAGAAGGGTAAAGTGGACAGGTCAGCCCTGACCTAATTATGGGCAGTCCAACTAGTATTTATAAGAGTACTAGTGCCTCATTTGGAGACACACAACTAGCTCTCTCACACAATGCAGAAGTCTTAGAGTGACACAACTACAAAGACAAAGTAACACAACTACAAAGGAAGGGTGTCTCGGTAAAGGGTTTTGGTTATCTGGTGAAGGCCTATCTTGGTCTAGTGGTGCGCTACTCTGTTATGGTTATGGTTTCTGGCAGATCTTCTATTTTGGTGAGATCTCTCTTGACAAAGACATTGTACTTGTTGAAGAATCTATATTGAAGAAACTTTGTTGGGTTTTCTCCCCCACGAGGGTTTCCCAGGATAAATCTTGTGTATACTGTGGATGTCTTTCTTTCAATGATCCTTATGCATGCAGTTATTATTTTAATAGACTAAAGTAAAAGATACTATACACACTTAACTGCTTAAGAAGAGTTTTAACATGGTATCTGAGTGAGCTTGAAAGAAGCCATTTACATAGTTTAGAAGAGTTTGCTGGGGAAACTAAGATCACATGGATACTCCCCTAACCCTAGCACATCTTTCCTTGGGATATGATTCTCAGTTTGACGAAGTTTTGTAAAATATAATTGGTGCTACAAACCGCTACAACTACTTGCAACCCTAGGAGGTGTTTTCACCCACTTTCTGGAGGACGCTATTCAAAGTAAGGCTACCAAGAAGTTCACCTAAGGAGGGTGCACCTTTCCCTCAGAGAAAAATTCTAAAATTCACATTTTGGAAAATTAGGGTTTCCTCATAAACCCTAGTCTAAGATGTTTTGGTGTTATAGGATTAATCGGTAAATGCGGGCATAAACAAATCTCCCTAGATCCACCTAGATCTAGAACAAAACAAAACAAAATATGATGCTTTCCCTAAGCTCTAATAATTGAGTTTACTAGTTAACAAGAGATATATAACATACCATTTAAATGTCATTTCCTCTTGCTATTGCCATCCTAGCTCCACTCCGACGCTCCTGTGATATTGGATCTACAAGGGAACACAAGCCAACCAAAGTGAAAGAAACACAATGAACTCAACAAGAACCTATGTAGGTGATCAAGGAATCATACAATAAAACGAGAATGGTTTAATGGGAAAGAAACATATTGCTATATCATATTGAAATGAAAGTGGAGATTACAACCAAAATCCTTTATGTCATAAGGTTCCCTTTCAATGGCCATTTGCTCCAACACACACACTTTCTCCAACCTTGAATGAAGAAGATCCACAATGACTTCATGAACTGAAATGGGGCTCTCAAGAATGATCCAATGAGGAATTATTCATACAATTCTTAGCCTATTCAACCTTAGTCCTTTCCATGAGAGATCCCTCTTTATATAGTGTGAAAGAGGGACGGATGAGGAGATTAGGATGATCCCACCAAATCAGAGAAGCGAGTAAGATCCAAACCGTTCGGAGGCTACCTCATCTTCTAGAAGATCCCCTTCTAGAACATTCGTGAAACTTTACCTTTTCTTAGATTTTGACATCGTTTCACCCTAGGTATAGTCCATCCTGCGGAGATGTCACAGTCCAGCTTTAGAGCAGGGGGCAACAATCAGGTATCGTCGCACCCTATGTATGGTGTAGCCTGCGATGACCTTCCTTTATAGGGTTTTTGAGAAGAGAAAGCCAGTCACTTTCCTTATGGAGAAAGACTCTTTTTACCATTTCACGAGAACATGAACACATGTTATCAGTGATCATTGGGGTGACCAAAATAATGTGTAACATTTGGGAGCTGCAGAATTGAAGCATGAACTAGTCACCTTGGCATAGCACTCTCTGGTAAGTACACAACCTTTCTTTGAAAAGTTTTATCTTTTTATTGTATTGTTCAAGCACAGGATGGCACCTAGTACCAATCTTGATGAGAAGCTTGAAGGTGTTGATAACTTCCGAGCATGGAAGTACATAATGATGCTCATTCTAGAAGAGAATGATCTAGAATATTTTGTAAAAGAAGAAGTTCCAGAACTTGATGGAGATGAGGCCAAAGCAAAGTACAAAAATAACCTATTGAAGGAGAAGAGAATTATTGTTGATTCTATCAAGGATCATTTGATCCCCCATGTATCATCATTGACAACTCCCAAGCAAATGTTTGATGCCTTATCCCGATTGTATGAAGTCAAGAATATCAACCAGAAGATGACCTTGAGGACACAACTCAAGAATGTGAAGATGCAAAGTTCAAAAACTATCCAATCATACTTCACAAGAGTGTCTTAGATCAAAGAACAACTAGAAGCCATTGAAGACATAATCGAAGAAGATGAGTTCGTGATGACTACATTGAATGGTCTCCCCAGATCTTGGAAATCATTCATTCAATGTATATGGTCAAGAAGAAGGTTAACAAGGTTTATCAGACTATGGGAGGAATGTACTGAGGAAGAAGCTAGATTGGCAACAAGAGAAGAGAAACTAGGCAATGAAGAAAATCAAGCCCTAACAACACATACCTAAAAAGGAAAGAGCAAGAAGTAAGTTCACTAACATAAGAAACCTCATGGATTACAAAAGACTTCACAAGTTCAAGAAGGATTTCTCAAGTTACATATGCTTCATTTTTCAGAAGATGGGACGCATTTCCATAAACTGTCCCAACTCCAAAGGTTAGGTCAGAAAAGGAAAGTATAAAAGACATCGTGTTCATGTCCCAGAAGATGATGAACAAAACCAAAAAAGAAGACTCAAGTGAAGGATGTGCTTTGATATCAACTCTTACAGGTACAATCACTCATGGAAGTGACACATGGCTTATTGATAGTGGTGCTTCTAAACACATGATTGGTTATAAGGAATATCTCTCAGATCTAGTTCATAAAGATTCACCTCACAAGGTGAAGCTAGGTGACGACTACTAATATCCCATTAAAGGAGTAGGAGAAGCATCCTACTAGTTAGACTTCGAAAAACTGATAAAGATGAAGGATGTGTTGTATGTACCTGGTTTGAAGAAGAATATCCTTTCTATCTCAACTTTAGATGATAAAGGATTCATAGTTTCTTTCATTGATGGTGAAGTCCTCATGTGGCCTAGAAGAAAATCCATTGATGGGGTACAAGAAGGAGGCTTATACAAGTTAAAAGGACATTTTGTTTCAACATTAATACACAATATAATTACTCCAAGTGAACTATGGCATAAGAGGTTTGCTCATATACATTACAAATCCCTACCGATCATGAGAAAGATGGTGACAGGTTTTCCATAAATCCAAGTGGAACATGAAGGAATATGAAAGGGATGTGCACAAGGAAAGAATGTGAAGAAACCATTTCCAAGTAGTGATAACAAAGCTAAGTGAGTCCTGGACATTATACATTCAGACGTGTGTGGACCAATGTCAGCCGCTTCACTTAGCAAGTATGTATACTATGTTTCATTTATTGATGATTTCTCACATAAAACTTGGATTTACTTTTTGAAGGCTAAAAATGAAGTGTTCAACAAGTTCAAATAGTTCAAGGCACTTGTTGAAAACTTGTCTGAAAAGAAGATACAGATTTTGAGATCAGATAATGGAGGTGAATTCACTTCAGATGAATTCAAGACATTCTGTAAGGAAGTTAGGATTAAGAGGGATCTCTCTACTCCCTATAATCCTCAACATAATGGTGTGATAGAAAGAAATAACCGTACAATCATGGAAGAAGCGAATGTCATGATTCATGATCAAGATTTACTAATGCATTCATGGGCTGAAGCATCTAGAATTGATGTATATGTGCAGAACAGAAACCCCCACAAAGTCCTTATGAAGAAGACACCAAAAGAAATGTTTACTGGTGAAAATAAAGAGGTCAGCCACCTGAGGATATTTGGTTTTCCAGTATATGTGCATGTCCCCAAGGACAAAAGATCAAAGTTGTATCCTTCAGGAAATAAGGGTATATTTGTTGGATACAGTGAAACATCGAAGGCATATCGAATTTACATCCTTAGTCACCGACAAATTGAGACTAGCAGAGATGTCACCTTCAATGAGGATGAATTTTTCAGTAAATCAAGACAACATCATTTATATGAGATTCATGATGAGGATGCTAAATCTCCTAGAGTTACAGATAAATATGCAGGTGATGATATTGTACTAGAATATCATGATATGGAAAAACCATAGAGACCTACAGACTCATCCCGAGAGATGAATACCAAGAAGAGAAGACCATCTTGGGCTCGAGAAATTATTCAAGATGCAAAGAAGTACGATGCTCCAGATGGATCCTTCAGAGAAAGCAAGAGTCCATGACCTTACTCTAGCTATGTGGCATTTCTAAGTGACATCATTGATGTTGAGCCTACTAGTCATGAAGAAGCCACAAAGAAGAAAGAATGGAAGGATACCATGGTTGAAGAGTACCGGTCCATTGTAAAGAATGATGTTTGGGAGGTGGTTCCAAGATTGCAAGAGAATATAATGGTAAGTTCCAAGTGGATTTACAAGACGAAGCATTCAACAGATGGAAGTATCGATAAGTACAAGGAAATATTTTTGGCACATGTTTTCTCCATGAAAGAAGGAATAGATTATGAGGAGACATTTTCTCCTATGGCTAGATACACTTTAATTAGAGCTATACTTTCATTAGTTGCAGTAAAGAAGTGTAAGGTACACCAGATTGAAGTAAATAAAACATTTCTAAATGGTGTAATAGAAGAGGAAGTGTATGTGGAGTAGCCACAAGGTTTTGAGACACATGATATTTAGACACATGTATGTAGATTGAAGAAATCCCTGTATGAGTTAAAGCAAGCAACCAGAGCATCATACAATAGAATTGAAAACTTCATGATGAGCTTGGGATTTACCAAGATTAAAGAAGATTTCAACCTATGCTTCAAGGTTGTGTATGGTGGACCAATGATACTACTGTTATATGTAGATGACATGTTTCTAACTGGAGATGAGAAGCTCATCACTGATAGTATGAGGAAGCTTGCTAAAGAGTTCGAGATGAAAGACCTAGACATGATGCATTACTTCTTAAGTCTAGAGGTATGGCAAAGACCGAGTGATATTTTCCTTAACTAAGTAAAATATGTTGTTGAGATTCTGAAGAGATTCAAAATGATGGTTGCAAGGCCATGCCTACACCGATGGTAACAAACCTGAAGTTGTTGAGCGATACATCTTCAGAGACAGTGGATGCCACCATGTATAGAAAGATGATTGGTTCGTTGATGTACCTAACGAAGACGAGACCAAACATATGTTTTTCGATGAACACATTGATTCAATTTATGGTTGAGCCGATAAGTGTTCACTTGGTTGCAACAAAACATGTGATGAGGTACATGAAGGGTACAATTAATTATGGACTCAGATATGCTTCAGATAGTGAGATAATCCTACAAGGCTTTACTGATTTAGATTGGGCCGGTATTGTGGTAGACTGAAAGACTACATATGGATGTTTGTTAAGTATGGGATCGAATATGATCTCATGGCTCAACAGGAAGTAGACTAGTGTGGTGCTCAGTACAACTGAAGCAAAGTATATATCAACTTGTTCAACTAGCAGTGAAGCAGTGTGGCTTCAGAATCTTCTTGCATGATTGTTTGATCTCGAGTTAGAGCTGACTTGTATCTAGTGTGACAACCTGAGTTGTGTGAAGTTAACAAAGAACCAAGTGTTCCATGACAAGTACAAGAAGATCGAGATTATGTACCATTATATCAGAGATATGGTACAGATGGGAGCAGTGAAGCTCCAGTATGTCGCTACAGATGAACAGATAATTGACGTGTTGACCAAGCCTTTGTCAAAAGTGAAGTTTGTGTACTTTAGAGACAAGCTTGGTATGGTCCATAAGGACATCCCTAGTAAGAGGGAGTGATGAGTTACAATTGAGATCCAAGGAAACAACTTTAGCATGTGGCAAATGTTACGGGTGTTCATTCACGATCACGTTACTGATACTCCAGTGAAAAAGTCTAGTACGTCGAGTTACTACTACCCCAATGATCAAGCCAAGAACGAAGATGGCTACTCTAGTGATAAATCCAGGTACATCGATTTACTGCTACCCCAATGATTAATCCTGATACGCAGATGGATACTCTAGTGATAAATCCTGGTACGCTGAGTTACTGCTACCCTAGTGATTTAGCCTGGTATGCAGATGGCTACTCTAGTGACAAATCCTGGTACATCGAGTTACTTCTACACCAATGATAAAGCATGGTACGTAGATCGCTACTCCAGTGAAAAATTCTGGTACACAAAGTTACTGACTGTGGCACCAGTGAGCATGACCTTATACAACTTTAGTAGATTCCATGCCTTCAGGGCTAGTCAGTTACTCAGATTTTAATCTAGTGGGACAACCTGTGTGGTTTGAGGTGTTTCCTAGCCTTGGGATAGATGGGTAGTTTGTGCACACTGCATCACATAATCCTCGTGATTAGATTCCTAGTCATTTTGGACTAGTTGCTTGGTGTGCCAACCAGAGGTTACTAGTTCATTGTGGAACTAGATGCCATATTCTGTGTGAACTAGCGAGTGAAAGTCCCGTGATGACATAAATCCTGGATGGATGATGAGACCCTGGATGCTGATGTAGTTACAAAATGTCTTCAATATAGATTCGTGGAAATTCAACAAGTGAATGGTCAAGTGTAAAAAAGAGCAGAAGCAGTTGTGATGTTTGTGCCAGAAGAATATCTTCCTTTCTAAAAGGGAGTGTTGAAGTTTTAATAGCTTCGGAAGATATTCATATTATATTCATATTGTATTTGACCAAGATAAAACCCTAAAGATTAATATTATATTATATTTGTTAAGTCGACCCTTTCTTGCCTTTATAAAAGTTGTCCCTATTGTGCCTTGATAAGTCAATTGTAAATTAGAAGGGTAAAGTGGACAGGTCGGCCCTGACCTAATTCTGGGCAGTCCAACTAGTATTTATAAGAGGCCTAGCACCTCATTTTGAGACCCACAATTAGATCTCTCACGCAATATACATGTCTTAGAGTGATACAACTACAAAGAAGGAGTGATGCAGCTACAAAGGAAGGGTGTCTCGGTAAAGGGTTTTGGTTATCCAGTGAAGGACTATCTTGGTCTAGTGGTGCACTACTCTGTTTTGGTTTGGGTTTCTGGTGGATTTTCTCTTTTGGTGAGATCTCTCTGGAGAGAGACATTGTACTTGTTGAAGAATCTATATTGAAGAAGCTTTGCTGGGTTTTCTCCCCCACGAGGGTTTCCCAGGATAAATCTTGTGTATATTGTGGATGTATTTCTTTCAATGATCATTATGCAAGTAGTTATTATTTTAATAGACTAAAGTTAAAGAATACTATACACACTTATCTGCTTAAGAAGAATTTTAACATGGTATCAGAGCGGGCATGGAATAATTCATTTGCACAGTTTAGAAGATCTCGTTGGGAAAACTAAGATCACAGTGATACTCCCCTAACCCTAGCACATATTTCCTTGGGATTAGATTCTCAGTTTGACAAAGTTTTGTAAACTACAACTGGTGTTGCAAATTTTTACAGCTGCACAAAACTCTAGGAGGTGCTTTCACCCCCTTTCTGGAGGAATCTAGTAAAAGTAAGGCTACCAAGAAGTTCGCATAAGGAGGGCACACCTTTTCATCAGAGCATAATTCTAAAATTCACATTTTGGAAAATTAGGGTTTCCTCATAAACCCTAGTCTAAGACGTTTTGGCAGCTACAAAATTGAAGTTGGAACTGGTCACCTTGGAATAACACTCTCTGGTAAGTACAAAAACTTTCTTTGAAATTTTTTTATCTTTTTATTGTATTGTTCAAGCATAGGATGACACCTAGTACCAAGCTTGATGAGAAGCTTGAAGGTGTTGATAACTTCCGAGCATGGAAATACAGAGTGATTCTCATTCTAGAAGAGAATGATATAGAATATTTTGTAAAAGAAGAAGTTTCAGAACCTGATGGAGATGAGGCCAAAGAAAAGTAAAAAAAGAACCTAGTGAAGGCAAAGAGAATCATTTTTTATTCTATCAAGGATCATTTAATCCCCCATGTCTCATCATTGACAACTCCCAAGTAAATGTTTGATGCCTTATCCTGATTGTATGAAGGAAACAATATCAACTGGAAGATGACCTTGAGGAAACAACTCAAGAATATGAAGATGAAAAGTTCAGAAACTATCCAATCATACTTCACAAGAGTGTCTCTGATCAAAGAACAACTATAAGCCATTGGATTCATAATCAAAGAAGTCGAGTTGGTGATGACTACATTGAATGGTCTCCCCAAATCTTGGGAATCATTCATTCAAGGTATAAGTTCAAGAAGAATACTAACAAGGTTTAGTAGACCATGGGAAGACTATACTTAGGAAGAAGCTATATTGGAAGCAAGAGAAGAGAAACTAGGCGATGAAGAAAATCAAGCCCTAGGAGCACATACCTGAAAAGGAAAGAACAAGAAGGAAGTTCACTCACATAAGAAACCTCATGGATTACAAAAGACTCACAAGTTTAAGAAGGATTTCTCAAGTTACAGATGCCTAATTTGTCAGAAGATAGGGCACATTTCCATAAACTATCCCAACTCCAAAGGTTAGGTCAGAAAAGGAAAGTATAAAAGACATCGTGCTCATGCCGCAGAAGATGATGAACATGATCATGAGAAAACCAAAGAAGAAGACTCAAGTGAAGATTGTGTTTTGATATCATCTCTTATAGGTACAAACACTCATGGAAGTGACACATGGCTTATTGATAGTGGTGCTTCTAAAAACATGATTAGTTATAAGGAATCTCTCTCAGATCTAATTCAGAAAGATTCACCTCACAAGGTGAAGCTAGGTGATGACTATCAATATCCCATTAAAGGAGTAGGTGAAGCATCCTACAAGTTAGACTCTGGAAAACCGATGAATATGAAGGATGTGTTGTATGTACTTGGTTTGAAGAAGAATCTCCTTTCTGTCTCAGATTTAGATGAGAAATGATTCAAATTTTTTTTCATTGATGGTGAAGTCCTCATGTGGCTTGGAGGAGAATCCATTGATGATTCTGTATTGATTGGGGTAAAATAAGTAGGCTTATACATGTTAAAAGGACATTCTGTTTTAGCATTAATACACAATACAATTACTCCAAATGAACTATTGAATAGGAGGTTTACTCATATACATTAGAAATCCCTACCGATCGTGAGAAAGATGGTGACAAGTTTTCCAAAAATCCAAGCAAAACATGAAGGAATATGCAAGGGATGTGCACAAGGAAAGAATGTGAAGAAACCATTTCCAAGTAGTGATAGAAAATCTAAGGGAGTCCTGTACTATACATTCATACATGTGTGGAATGATGTCATTCGCTTCACTTAACATGTATGTATACTATGTTTCATTTATTGATGATTTCTCACGTAAAACTTGGATTTACTTTTTGAAGCCTAAAAATGAAGTGTTCAAGAAGTTCAAAGAGTTCAAGGCACTTGTTGAAAACTTGCCTGAAAAGAAGATAAAGATTTTGAGATCAGATAATGGAGGTGAATTCAATTCAGATGAATTCAAGACATTCTGTATGAAAGTTAGGATTAAGAGGGAGCTCTATACTCCCTACAATCCTCAAAAGAATGGTGTGGCAGAAAGAAAGAACCGTACAATCATGGAAGTAGTGAAGGCCATGATTCATGATCAATATTTACAGATGCATCTGTGGGCAGAAGCAACTAGAACAATTGTATATGTGCAAAACAAAAGACCCCACAAAGTCCTTGGGAACAAGACACCAGAAGAGATGTTTACAGGTGAAAAGCCAAAGGTAAGCCACCTGAGGATATTTGGCTATCCAGTATATGTGCATGTCCCCAAGGACAAGAGATCGAAGTTGGACCCTTCAGGAAATAAAAGTATATTTGTTGGATACAGTGAGACATCGGAGGCATACCGAATTTACATCCCTGGTCACCGATAGGTTGAGACTAGCAGAGATGCCACCTTTGATGAGGATGTAGATTTCAGTAAATCAAGACAACATCATTCATATGAGGTTCATGATGAGGAGCCTTAATCTCACAAAGTTACAGATAAAGATGTAGGTGATGATGTTGTACTAGAATATCATGATATGGAAGAACCATAGAGTCCTACGAATTCATCCCAAGAGATGAATACCAAGAAGATAAGACTAGCTTGGGCTCGGGAAATTATTCAAGATGCAGAGAACTATGGTGATCCAGATGGATCCTTCAGACAAAGAAAGAGGCCATGACCTTACTCTAGCTATGTGTCATTGCTAAGTGATATCATTGATGCTGAGCCTACCAATTATGAAAAGGATGCAAATAAGAAAGAATGGAAGGATGCCATGGTTGAAGAGTACCAGTCCATTGTAAACAATGATGTTGGGAATGAGATTCCAAGACTGGAAGAGAAGACAATGGTAAGTTCCAAGTGGATTTACAAGATGAAGCATTCAACATATGGAAGTATCAAGAAGTACAAGGCAATATTTGTGGCACGTCATTTCTCCCATAAAGAAGGAATAGATTATGAGGAGAGATTTTCTCCTATGGCTAGATACACTTCGATTAGAGATATATTTTCATTAGCTGCAGTAAAGAAGTGGAAGGTAATCTAGATGGATGTAAATACAACTTTTCTAAATGGTGTAATAGAAGAGGAAGTGTATGTGGAGCAACCACAAGATTTTGAGACACATGACAGTTAGACACATGTATGCAGATTGAAGAAAGCCTTGTACGGGTTAAAGAAAGCACCCAGAGCATGGTATGGTAGAATTGACAACTTCCAGATGAGCTTGGTATTTACCAAGAGTAAAGAAGATTCCAACCTATACTTCAAGGTTGTTGATGGTGGACCAATGATACTATTGTTATATGTAGATGACCTGTTTCTAACAGGAGATGAGAAGCTCATCACTGATAGTAAGAGGAATATTGATGCATAGTTTGAGATGAAAGACCTAGGCATGATGCATTACTTCTTATGTCTAGAGGTATGGTAGAGACCGATTGAGATTTTCCTTAACCAAGGAAAATATGTTGTTGATATTCTGAAGAGATTCAGAATGATGGATTGCAAGGCCATGCCTACATTGATGGTGACAAACCCGAAGTTGTTAAGTGATACATATTCAAAGATAGTGGATGCCACCATGTATAGACAAATGATTGGTTCATTGATGTACTTAACAAACACGAGACTAGACATATGTTTTGCGGTGAATACATTGAGTCAGTTTATGGTTGAGTCGAGAAGAGTTCACTTGGTTGCAACAAAACATGTGATGAGGTACCTGAAGGGTACAATTGATTATGGACTCAGATATGCTTTATATATTGAGATAAGCCTACAAGGCTTTACTGATTCGGATTGGGCCAGTGGTGTGGCATACCGAAAGAGTAAATCTGGATGTTTCTTCAATATGGGATTGGCTATGAGCTCATAGTTCAATAGGAAGCAATCTAGTGTGGCACTCAGTACAACTGAAGCATAATATATAGCATCTTGTTCATCTAGAAGTGAAGAAGTGTGGCTTCAGAAGTTGTTTGCAATATTGTTTGATCTCGAGTTAGAGGCGAATTGTATCTGGTGTGACAACCAGAGTTGTGTGAAGTTAACAGAGAACCGAGTGTTCCATGACAAGTCCAAGCACATTGAGATCATGTACCATTTTATCAGAGATATGGTACAAAGGGGAGCAATGAAGCTCCAATATGTCACTACATATTAACATATAGCTTACGTGTTGACCAAGTCTCTGTCGAAAGTGAAGTTTGTGTACTTCAGAGACAATCTTGGTGTGGTCCAGAAGGACGTCCTTGGTAAGAGGGAGTGATGGTTTACATTTGAGATCCAAGGCAACAACTTCAGCATGTGGTAGAAGTTACAGGTGGTCATTCACAAGCACATTATGACTACTCTAGTGAAAAATTTTGGTATGCTGAGTTACTGTTTCCCTAGTGATTAAGCCTAGTACACATATGGATACTCTAGTGATAAATCCTGGTACATCGATTTACTGCTACCCGAGTGATTAAGCATGGTATGGAGATGGCTACTCTAGTAATAAATCCTGGTACGTTGAGTTACTGCTACCCCATTTATAATTCCTGGTACTTAGATGGCTACTCTAGTGATAAATCCTGGTACATCGAGTTACTGCTACCCCAATGATAAATCTTGATATGCAGATTGCTACTCAAGTGAAAAATTTTGGTATGCAAAGTTACTGATTGTGGCACCAATTAGCATGACCTCGCACAAGGTCAGTATATGCCATGCCTTCAGGGCTGGTGAGTTACCTGGATTTTAATATGGTGGGACAACCTGTGTGGTTGGAGGTGTTTCCTAGCCTTGGGATAGATGGGTAGTGTGTGTGCACTACATCACCTAATCCTCATGATTAGACACCTGGTCATTGAGGACCAGTTGCCTGGTGTGCCAACAAAAGGTTACTAGCTCATTGTGGAACCAAATGCCATATTTTGTGTGAACTGGCGAGTGAAAGCCCCGTGATGACATAAAACTTGGATGGATGATGTAGTTACAAAACTTCTTCAATATAGATTTGTGGAAATTCAAAAACTCAATGGCTAAGTGTAAAAAAGAGTAGAAGCAGTCGTAATGTTCATGCTAGAAGAATACCTTCCATGCTAAGAGGGTGTGTTTAAGTTTGAGTAGCTTCAAAAGATATTCATGTTATATTCATATTGTATTTGACCAAGATAAAACCTTAGAGATTAATATTATATTATATTTGTTAAGTCTGTCCTTTCACATCTTTGTAAAAGTCAGCCCTATTGTGCCTTGATAATTCAATTGTAAATTAAAAGGGTAAAGTGGATAGGTCGACCCTGACCTAATTCCGAGTAGTCCAAATAGAATTTATAAGAGGCCTAGTGCCTCATTTCAAGACACACGACTAGCTCTCTCACACAGTGCGCAAGTCTTAGAGTGATGCAACTACAAAGAAGGAGTGACACAACTACAAAGGAAGGGTGTCTCAGTAAAGGGTTTTGGTTATCCGATGAAGGACTATCTTGGTCTAGTGGTGCGTTACTCTGTTTTGGTTAGGATTTCTGGTGGATCTTCTCTTTTGGTGAGATCTCTCTTAAGAGAGACATTGTACTTGTTGAATAATCTATATTGAAGAAGATTTGCTGGGTTTTCTCCCCCATGAGGGTTTCCCAGGATAAATCTCTTGTATATTGTGGATGTATTTCTTTCAATTATCCTTATGCATGTAATTATTATTTTAATAGACTAAAGTTAAAGAATACTATACACACTTAATTGCTTAAGAATAATTTTAACAGAAATGTGACAAGCATAGACACTTGTTTTTCCACTACCCCAAGAATGAATCCCTCAACAAGAACAAAGGACCATAAGAAAAAGATGAGGATCTTTTAAAAAAGGTCGAAGGCAAGCAAGAAAACACAATAAAACAAATCTTGGTCCCCTAAGTAGCAAATACACAGGTTAAGAACAACTTCAATGCTTTACAAGGTGAATGCACTACTATTGATGAACAAATTAGTGTTTCCCCAACATACAGGGAAATAAATCCGACTTAGACTAAGAAGGTGACAACAAGAAACCCCATGCATATTCTTGAAGGGGATCATGATCCCAAAATGTAGATTATAGAGGAGAAAATGTAGGCAACACCCATGTAAACACAACTTGTTAACAAGGAAAGACAAGAGAGACTGGATATCTCTAACGAAGATGAGGAAGATTCAAATGACATGCATGAGGATACTGATATGGTGGCTATGACATCCCTATTTCTCCAAGAACAATATGAACAATAAGTTTGGAATGACCTTCCACCAGAATCCATAGTCCATATTTATAGAGAAACCATGTAAAAGAAAGAAAAATCTAGCAGAAGCACATTCAATATGGGCCAATCACATGGTCTCAACATCAAGACAATAACTGCTAAAGTAGGGGATAAGAAAACCCAACAAGAATGAAAATCTAGGGAGAAAGTGTAATAGAAAAAAACTCCAAGAGATGGGATCCTTTTGGATAGACTCAAGACAAACCAATGCGCTATTCGAAAAGTACATGAATCACCCCCCACCTAGTTCTTCAAGAGAATCATATCCCATAACATAAAAGGACTCAATGGGAAAGGGAAGCAATGCCTCTTTAAAAAAAAATCTTTAAGGAAAAACTTGACATCATGCTTCTGCAATAAACATAGTGCAGCTCTGAAGACATACATTGTATGGCAAATAAGTGTTGGCATGGTAGCAATTTTGTAGCACCCCACAATTTGACTTTCAACAACTAAACTACATTATGGCTTATCTTGTTATTTTTTTCTTATTATCTTTTGAACTTAGCTAGACTCATAAAACTATAGTTATGAGGACATGTGGACCCAACAATATGTAGAATTATTCTTTAATGTTTACCGTTTATGTTATTAAGGATAACAATTATCTGATTTCCTTTACGACACAAATTTTAAAGGGAAGTTGTGGTACATGGATATTAGTTTAGTTTACATTGAGAACATATAATTGGTGTGATGCACATGGTAGATAAACTTTTTACATTAATTTCCAATTAGTAATATTGCTAGTAGCATGAAAATGGTTGTATGTTTATGCATGATTACATATTTTGGTAAGATAACCTATAGGTTAATGGACCAAGAGATAACTAGATAACTATGGCATTGAAGTAACATTGATTTCATGGAAATTGAAAGAGTAATGGTATGCCATGAAGCATTATTTCATGAATTAATTATTAGTTCCAAACATTTCCATGATATGTGGGAAAGTACAGGTTTTATAGGAAGCACAATTGCCCAAACTAGTTATTCGATGATGTAGCTCTAAGAACAATAACACCAACATAGTATAGTCAATGATATGATGTTGACCCTAGTTCTACCAGGAGGGGTGGAGGTATTTCCCGCCATTTATCCTCCAACTTGGAGTTATGGGAGGGTTGTGTTAAGCCATGCTCCCCTAGACATGTGATGGTTGTGTTAAGCCATGCTCCCCTAGACATGTGATGGTCGTGTTAAGCCATGCTCCCCTAGACATCTGATAGTCACTACTGGTTTCTTGTTGGTGAAATCAGGTCGAATAGTCGATTCTTCCACTTACAGGTTATATTTGGAGTTAGGTCAATATAGTTGACACTCCAACATATTGCAATAGAGGAAAGAATAGGATGTGGAAGATGGAAGGAGGTTAGGGAGGAAAGATGATTTAGAGTTAGTCGAGAATGTTGCTTGAGGATTATATGTGCCATTCTTATTTCCTTGGTTCTTACCATGTTTAGAACACTTGTTTTGATTCATTTACGATAATTGAAGTGTGATGATCAATGATTTATGAATTATTGTAATTTTTGTTAGTAAACATCACTAAATGATGAAAAAAATAAAAACAAAAATGAACGATTTTGGAGAGAGGGCGATTCCTGGAATTGTGCCTCCCCCTATCACCCACCTTCGACGAGGGTGGTCCACAGGCAACATGGGGAGGGATGGGACATGGAGGGTTGGGGGAGGAGGGAGGGGGGATGGGTGGTGGGTTCCAAACTCTTCACCCACGGGAGCAGGGATAGGGGATGTGCTAGGCACAAGGTGTGGGTAATGGGGGGAGGCGCGATTTTGGGAATTTCCCTCCCACTGAAATCATTCATTTTTTTAAAGAAATTGTTTGTTAATTTTTTATTTTTTTTAACAATCTATTATTATTATTATTTTTTTTAATTTTAAACTTGTTTATTAATTTAATTTT
>ML835743.1:12931-26588 GCA_009831015.1 Picea engelmannii | reverse complement strand
GGGGGGGGGGGAAGGCAACATAAATTTTGGAGAGGAGGAAGGTTGCAAATTTTTTTGTGGGTTTTTACTAGTGGATTGGTGTTGCTGGAATTTTGGGTTCAGCGGCCAGGAGATTTGATTTCCTGGAGCTAGAGAGCCGGAGAGGCTATGTTCCTAGCTGGTTGAGAGGAAATAGTTTCAGGAAGGTAGTTTCAGGTAGACAATTACAACATGACAAACTTCTTCTTCAACAAGTAATTCACTAATATTACTTATTATTGTTTTTTGGTGAATCAAAGTTAAAAGTACATAACTGTATCTTGAAAATTTGTTAGGTGATTGAGATTTAACAGTTTATTATACTGAGACAGAACCAACAATTATATTTACTTCAATCAAAACAAAACCTGAAATCAGATGACATATAAACCAAATTTATAAATCAATAAGATAACCGATTTATTGTTGAAGCCTTGAAACCCTGAGTAAGGGGTACTACATGGCAACCTCTCATTTTCCATTTATGGATGAGGTTTATGAAAGTATAGGAGTCGACGGGGGTCGAACTCGCATGTTAAGAACCTGAATAGATCTACAAATATAATCACCAAAAATACTAACTACACAATAGATCCACAAAGCAATATAGAAGAAACCACACTTTATTATTACCAAACCCTTGAGGTAGGGAAACACCATACAATGGATCCTATTATGGAAGGGATCCTCTCCTGTTCACTTGCCTTTTCGAGGGGGCATCCTCCTATGGAGCTACAACTCACAATACAATACTTCTCTTCGTATCCCATTACATTGCTTGAACCTCTTTATATAGTGCTACCATCACCTAAGAACATTCTAGAGTTGGAATCTTTTAGAAGTAGAACCTTCTAAGAAGTCCTCTTATATTTATTATATCTAACTACCATAGTGGGCCTTATTTAATAATATAGTGGACCTAATCCACCTTACATTGAATAGCCTCCACTATTATCACTATGGGTCCTCTGGGCCCCCACTACTACCTTTCTAGCTACCTAACATTCCATCCCCCTTATGAAAGCGTTGTCCTCAATGCTTGATGTACAAACATATACCAAGGTCCCATGGCTAATTGTGGACCATAATGTTGAAGAAGACTGGAGAACGAAGGTCCCATGTAGAAAGGAAAGCCACTATGCTGAAGTAGTCCAACCACCATTGTAAGCCCGGTCCCATGTCCAAGTGCTCATGTGAACTTCTCGTGGAAGATTTTGGAACCCAATAACCAACTCAAAATGATTTTCCAAAGACTGACACCTGTCATGTGGATCCAAATAAGAAGATCCATCCACATAGTGGAAAAGGGTTATAGTAGAATCTGAAATGAATAATACCACTGTAGAATATGCAGGATAGAAACTGGTAATAATCATTGGCTCTTGATTTGTCACATTGATGCTCTCTACAGAAGGTGGATTAGAGTCATCAAATAAAATATGAAAGTGGTTGTCATCCCATAAATGACAACTATCCATATACCAATTATCACAATCGACCTCAAAATCATACCAAGCATATATTTCTCTATTATATTCATCCTTGATGTCCGCCATAATAAATCTCTCCTGCATGCTATCTAATGAATCTTGAATACTACGAAAACTATCATTGAGACCATCTGCAAGGTCATGCAATCTAACATCCATTGTGTCATACAATTGAGATTTGAATGCTTCAGTAATTTGTAGAATTTATTTGAGGGTTTGAGAGTAAATAGCCATTTGATCACCCTATGAACTCTTTGGTCCTGCAACTATCATGAAAAAACCCAAAAAATAGAACAATAAGTTACGACAGAAAAGCGCGGCTTTTTCTGAAAAACCCTAAAAAAATGGTGAATTTAAAATGCTCCTAACTTCACTTCCCGGACTCCGTTTCGGTTGATTTTTTTTTTGAAATTGGGTGAAATTGTGAGAGGAACTCAGATATGTAATTTGTTTGGACAAATTAGGCCTCCATATTCTACAGAAATAAATAAATAAATCGTGTCGTCGTCCGCGGAAAAAACTCTGAAAATTGCAAATTTTAAAACTTCAATATCTTGACTTCCTGGACTCCGTTTCAGAAGATTTTTTTTTTAAACTTGGGTGTTTTTATGAGAGGAACTCAGATATACAAACTGTTTCTTTAAATTTTTCACATAAATATACCAAATATTTCTAGAATGTCGCGGCCCTCTTTTTTCTTCTTCGAAAAAACAAATCTGTAAAAATAAAAAATATTTGTCCACAATGTCTGCCAAGGAAAGTTCTCTGATACCACTTGATAAGAACCTGAATAGATCTACAAATATAATCACCACAAATATTGAATACACAATAGATCCACGGAGCAATATAGAAAAACAATATGCAAAATCTTCTTGATTACTATCAAACCCTTGAGGTAGGGCAACACCATACAATGGATCCTATTATGGAAGTGATCCTCTCCTATTCACTTTCTTCTTCAAGGGGGAATCCTCCTATTGATATACCACTCCAAATACAATACTTCGTTTCATATCCCATTACATTTCTTGAACCTCTTTATATAGTGCTACCATCACCTAAGAACATTCTAGAGTTGGAATCTTCTAGAAGTAGAACCTTATAAGAAGTCCTCTTATATTTATTATATCTAACTACCCATTTATTATATCTAACTACCATAGTGGGCCTTATTTAATAATATAGTGGACCTAGTCCACTTTACATTGAATGGCCTCCACTATTATCACTATGGGCCCTCACTACTACCTCTCTAGCTACCTAACACCACAACCTCCTATAAACTTATACAAACATCCATTACCAATACACTACACATATGTTAACCATATACATTGTAAATTTTATTTAATTTTGGTTAAAGGTTTGGTTGGTAGCAAAAAGGGTCGAGGGCGCAAACCCTCGACCCATGGTTTTATTTGGATACAATGTGACTACAAGTAACACCATATTCTGCGTGGGGGTATTTAAATGTTGGTTCCAACCAACATATATTTATATAGTATGGTTTGTAATAAAAAAACAAAACAACCGGTGGTTGGTGGGGCTTGAACCCCCAACCAACCGTATATTATGCCAACAACTTAACCATTACATCAAAAGTGTGAGGTTTGTTATGGAAGCTTTCCAAAAAGCATTTAAAGTGTGCCATAAAGTGCAGATGGGAGGTTAGGGCCCACATCCTATTTAATGGGCATGCAGACTGAGGAAAAATACACATAATTACAGAGTACGATGTCTTGAAGTTCATGCCCGAGGGTAACTAGAGTTGGGGCTGCACCGTAATGCATGTCATGAGGTTCCGTCACATAATTTTATGAACTTTATACTCATTTTTCTCAAAAATTCGCAAGGAATTCGATGGCATACTCTGTTTCTGATTTTGGGCAATGTGTAAAAAGGTCATTGTAAAACACAAGAATTTGAGCATTAATAAAGAGGTCTCTATTGGAAGCGAACCCATAAACGTAGCCAAAATTGGGTGAACTCCGTTATCAAACTTGTGTATGTGATTTCAATATTGTTGTTCTATTTTCGCTCAGTTATATTGCAAGTTGTTTATCATTAAAGTGTATTGGATAGATAATTTAATTCACATGTAATTTGCAACCAGTCAAGCGATCATTATTATTTTCGAAGATTTAGATTCTTATATATATTAAATATTAATTAACATCTAAGTATTTTTCAGATCAAGTTGGTATAAGAGCTAGTTTGACAGGGGTTGAAAGTGAATGCTTACAAGATCCAAACTCAAACTTGGTAAAGGAAATCTTGCAAGTTATAAGTTTGAAATTGAAAGGAGACTTCATAAGAATAAGATGGCTTCCGAAGGAGGGGAAGGAGAAGATCCTCCCATGAGTCCTAAAGAAGTAATGGATAGAGTTCACTCGATGAGAGAGATAATAGATGATTTGCAATGAAGAATTCAAAATCCCGCAAGAAGAGAATCCTTGGTAAAAGGGGAAGTAGGAGGTGAAGGTGGTGGACCTTTGGAGCCTTCTTCACCATATTCCTCTGAGGCAAGTGAACATTCTTCTCATCAAGAGAATCCCTCTAATAAGTCTTCTCATAATTTTCCTTTATTAAATTTGGATGTTAAGTTTGAATTTCCGATCTATGATGGAGAATTGAATGCAGAAAGGTTGGAAAAATGGATCAAGCAAATAGAGGTATATTGCAGGGTACAAAAGATCATGGATGACACTGCAAAGATATAATTAGCTTCTCTTCGACTAAGTGGCACAATCTTGATATGGTGGGAGAGTAAGACGGAAGTTGATCTTGTTCAAAAGGGTAAAGTAATTTCTTGTTGGGATAAATTTACTAAGGCCATAAGGAAATAATTCTATCCACTAGCTTATACGCAAACAACAATTACAAAATGGAAACATCTAAGGCAAGGTAAAGGCCAAAATATTCAAGCATATACACATGAATTCAAAAAGAAGGCTTTATCCTTAGGAATTATGTTGTATACTAGTGAAACTCTTCTAAAGTATATTGGTGGCATGCACTCATATCTTCGACACACTATTTTAATGTTTAACCCTACTAGCATTGATAAAGTGTTAGTACAAGCTACACATCTAGAGGATAGTAAGGGGAAGCATGTGGTTGAAAATAAGAAACCATACAAGTTTGAAAAGAAATCGAAATGAAAATGGAAGAGTAAGAAGTCATCTGCAGTAAATCAAGCTAAAGGAAGACCTACATGTTCCCAGTGTAAAATAAAGGGGCATGAGGAAGCACGGTGTTGGAAGCTGCATCCAGAATTACGACCAAAAAAATTCATGGATAAAGGGAAGCAAAAGACTTTTGCATCAACTCGACAAGATCTAAAATCAAATTCCGGGGATGAATATAAGATCATGGAAATAGGAAGAAAATGTATATCTACTATCAATTCTAATTCTTTAGTTCAATATCCTAAATTGGAAGGCGTTATTGATCAAAAGAAGAGAAGTGAGATTTTTCCTGTCAGGGTTATAGTCAAGCATACAAAGATAAACACTTCTTTCGACATTGGATCTCAAGTTAACCTAATATCTGAAGCAATTTTTAAGAAGATGGGGTTAAAGACGACGCCTCATAAGAAGCCATATCCATTAGGTTGGGTGTGTGAAGATTCTAAGTTGTAGGTAATGAGGCAATGTAAGATCATATTTGTAATTACAACTAAGTTATTTGATGAGGTAGAAGTAGATGTTGTGCCTCTTGACATTTGTGACATTCTACCTTGAAGAGAATAAATATCATCTTTTCAAAGACGGGGTTGAATTTATTGTTAGAGATCATTGAATCAAAACTAAGGTTTCTTTAGTGAGAACAGGGCAGATGAAGAGACTTGTGAACACAAGTAAATATTTTTTTCTCATGATAGTAAAAGAAAAAGAGATATTTGATGCTTTATCAGGTTGTGATCCAGATCATAAACATGAGTTGGCCAAAATCATATCTAATTATGATGAGTTATTCAGGAACCTATAAGATTGCCTCCTAAGAGGGATGTTGAACATGATATCTATCTGCAGTAAGATGCTCCTCTTCCTAACATTAGTATGTATAGGTCATCAATGCTAGAGAATAGGTCATCAGTGACCGAGAATGCATAAATAAAGATGCAGGTTCAGGATTTGCTCGATAAATGAATCATCAAACCAAGCTCCTCTCCATGTGGTTCTCCTATTGTATTAGTTCCAAATAAATATGGCACATGGAGGAAGTGTATTGACTTCAGAGCCTTGAACAAGATTATGGTAAAGAACCGTTATCCTCTTCCTAGAATTGATGATTTATTGGATTAATTGAAGAATGTTGTGTATTTCACTAAGTTGGACTTGAGAAGTGGTTACCATCAAATCATAATTATATAAAGTGACATATGGAAGACGACTTTCAAGACAAAGCATGGGTTGTTCAAATGATTAGTTATGCCATTTGGTTTATGCGATGCACCTGCGACATTTATGAGGGTAATGAATGATGTGTTTAAGCCTTAAATAGATGATTTTGTTATTGTCTACTTAGATGATGTATTGATCTTTAGTCGAAGATGGGAAGATCATATAAAGCATGTCAAGATAGACTTTGAACTCTTAAAGAAGGAGAAGTTGTATGTAAAAATGTCTAAATGTGAATTTGGAAAAACCTCTCTGGTATATTTGGGTTACATTGTAGGGAATGGTCAACTAAAGATAGATCTTGCAAAGGTATGTGTTATTGTGAAATGCCCCAAGCCAACTACTGCCATAGAATTCAGGAGCTTCTTAGGAGCAATACAATACTAGAGGAAATTCATTGCTAATTTCTCTTTCATAGCAGCTCCTCTACATGCATTAACAAGTGTAAAACATGTCTTTCAATGGGGAGGCACGCAAAATAAATCCTTCGAGACATTGAAGGAAAAGATAAGCACCACACTAATTTTGGCTATGCCAAATCTACAACAGTCATTTGAGATTCAAACCGATGAAAGTGGATATGACATGGGAGTAGTCTTGATGCAATGAGGTAAACCTATATGTTATCGTTATGAGACTTTTACTCAAGCAGTAATTAACTATCCCACATATGATAAGGAATTGTAAGTGTTGGTACAAAGTGTGAAGAAATGGAATCATTACTTAATGGGAAAGGAGAGAATAATTCATACAGATCATCGACCATTACAGTATTTGGAGTCATAGACTAAGCTACAACAACAATGACATTTCAGGTGGATGGGATTCTTACAACAACTTCATCTGGTAATTAAGTATAAGAAATGTATTCATAATAAGGTTGCAGACATGTTTTCAAGACCCGTGTTTAATGCATCCACAATACTAAGGAGTAATCCTTTATCCCATGAAAGCTATGTAGAACAATATTCTAAGGATGATTATTTTAAAGATGTGTATGAAGCATTAACTCGTGGAAATCAATAGTCAGATTATTATATGCATGCCAATTTGTTATATCATCTTGAAAAACTTTGTATACCCAGAGTTGAAAGAGTAAATGTAATTAGAGAAGCTCATACATCTCTCATTTCTGGTCATTTTGGGGTTGGTAAGACAATAACACAGTTGTAGAGATATTTTTGTTGTCCTCGAATGAATGAGACAGTTTCCAAGTATGTAAAAGAGTGTGTTATGTGTGCCACACGCAAGCCTAGCAACACAAATTTGGGATTATATACGCTATTTCCAGTACCTTCTCAACCATGGGAAATTATCTCCATGGATTTTGTAGGGGGTTTGTTGATGTCTAGGATAGGTCATGATTACTTATGTGTTGTTGTGGATAGATACAATAATATGTGTATCTTAATTCCATGCAAGAAACATGTCACAAATGAACATACAACACATATGTTATTTGCTAATGTATGGGTTCATTTTGGGTTGCCTACATCTATTATATTAGCTCGAGACTCTCACTTTTTGGGAAAGTTTTGGTCTCATTTATGGGAGCTGATGGACACTAAGATAAAGAAGAGCACAACTTTTCATCCATAGATAGATGGAGAAACAGAGGTGGTAAACAAAATGGTGGTACATCTACTTTAAGGATATTGTAGCAAGAATCTTAAGTTATGGGATGAAGAGTTTCCTTATGTACAACATGCCTATAATCATGCCATGCACTATTCTACTCAGAAAACTCATTTTGAAGTATGTTTGGGCTACTTGCCTAAATCACCTATGGAGTTTGCTTTTGGAGAAACAAGTAAAGAGGATGGACATGATGATATAGATAAAGATAAAAGGTTCATTCAGAAGATCCAGTAGGTACATCAAGCAATACAAGAGTAGTTGGAGAAAATCCAAGCCAAATACAAGGCGAGGCATGACAAACATCGGGTTGATCATCAATTCGAAGTAGGTGATCAAGTATAGTTACATATCAACAAGGATATAATGAAAGGTGAAGGTAAAAATCTAATGCCAATATGATATGGTCTATTCAAGATCTTGGAGAAGATTGGTACTAATTCCTTCCATTTAGATCTACCAGCCTACATGCAAATGTATTCAATGGTAAATGTTGAGATCTTGAAACTTTATGAGCCTCCTATGATTATGGAGGAAGATGAAAGTATTCAAGTTTTGACAATTGATGATTTTTCTCTAGATTATTTAGACGAGCTACATGAAGATGCTATTCTCAACAGAAGAATCATAACTTCGCTACGAGGTGATGTGGAATATATTCGAGTTGGTCTTAAGGGAGTAAAACCAAGCAAATAAAAGTGGATCAAGATCGGGAAGGTGAGGGAGATTTAGCCTCACTTAGTTGCTGAGCAATCAAAACTTTTGGTGGTCCAAAAGGCTTCCAATAGGGATGAATGATCGAGGAGGATCCAAGAACGCTCACAGAGGTCCAGGAGGATCTGGAATGCTCGTAGAGGTCTAGTAGGGTTCAAAAATGCTCAAAATTTGATCATCTCAAATTCTCTCTAAAACAACATCAATACATAGAGCTCGTCAATATCTTTCCAACGATGAAAAAATCACCTCAAACGAAGTTATGCAAATTTATGGTCGGTCAAAGTTCAGGTCAAACAAAACAAAAAGTCAAAGTCAAAGGTGACATGTGTCACCACTGCAAGGGTGACATGTGGCACGCCCGTATGACCGTATGGTGTTGACGTGGCCACACCATGGAGTGCCACATGGTATACCGTACATCCGACCAAGAAAGTGATTCAACATCCGTATGGCACATGTGGACTAATCGTGTGTTGACACATGCCAAGGATAGACCAATGAGAGGCTGCCATTATGGATGGGGTTTATAAAAAATATATGAGTCGATGGGGATTGAAACCACGACCTCCTATAACCTTATACAAGCCTCTATTACCAATACTCCACACATATGTTACTTAACCACAAATATTGTAAATTGTATTTAAGTTTGGTTAAAGGTTTGTTTGGCAGAAAAAAAGGCCGAGGGCTCCATGGTTTTATTTGGATACAATGTGACCACAACTAACACCATATTCCACGTGAGATTATTTAAACATTGGTTCCAACCAACATATATTTATATAGTATGGTTTGTAACAAAACAACGAAACAACCGATGGTCGGTGGGGCTTGAACCCTCGACCAACCATATACTATGCCAACAACTTAATCATTGTGCCAAAGGTTGGGGTTTGTTATGGAAGCCTTCTAACAAACATTTAAAGTGTGCCATCAAGTGTGGACGAGAGGTTATGGCCCACACCCTATTTAGTGTGCATGTGGACCGAGGCAAAAGACACATAATTATAGAGCACGGTGTCTTGAAGTTTGTGCCTGAGGGTAATTAGAATTGGGGCTACATCATAATACATGCCACAAGGTTCCCTCATGAAATTTTATGAACTTTGTTTTCATTTTTCTCGAAATTTCGCAAGGAATTCAATGGAATACTCTATTTCTGAGTTTAAGCAATGTGTAAAAAGGTCATTGTAAAATACAAGCATTTGAGCATTAATAAATAGGTCTCTATTGGAAGCGGACCCAGAGATGTAGCCCAAATTGGGTGAACTTCATTATCAAACTCGTGTATGTGATTTCAATGTTGTTGTTTTAGTTTCGCTCAGTGATATTTCAAGTTGTTTATCAATAAAGTGTATTGGATAGATAAGTTAATTCACATGTAATTTGCAACCAGTCAAGCGATCATTATTATTTTCGAAGATCAAGTAGATGTTTATATGTATTAAAGATTAATTAACAACTAAATATTTTTCGGATCACCACCACATCAATCTCATTTCCCCACACCCATTAATATATCTAGTATAAAATAAACAAAATTAACATAACACCATATACAAAATAGAAAATGGCATAAAACACAACAAAACATAAATCATAGTAAAACATAATAAAGAGAATAAATCCCAGTAAAAAACACAATCATGTACCTCCTACATTTCAACAATTCAATATCATTGACATTATTCTTCATCTGATTCAATATTTCATCAGGATCATAATCATTGAAAGGATTGACCATCGCAACATCATCATCAATATCATTGTCTGTAACACTATCATGGAAGTCATCATCGAGAACAACATCATAAACTTCTTCAACTTCTTCATATGACACATCTACTTTCTCCTCTACATCATATTGTTGATATTCTTCTTTTAGTACAATATACTTTATAGGCCTTCCTCTTGGATCATATCTAACAACATCTGATCAACCCACTTTACCTAGCACCTATGAATAAAATACCTACTCACATTGATTTCAAAGGGCATAGGGATCTATAATTGGATCTAATAAGCTTGTGTTAATCATGGTAAATCCATTATTTTGCTTGATAATAGTTAATAGTTAACATTTTGAGGAAAAAAACGTAGCTCATGATACAATAATTGAACAAAATAAAAATAAAAATTGTGGGTAATGTTTGCTTGTCTATCTTTTGCATCATATGCTAAATTTCCCTCTATGTGAGTTTTGTATATTCAGAATGATGAGCTCTGTTAATCAAATATGTCACCCCATCCCATCATAATATACCATAAACTTTTGTACACTATTCTATACATACCTTCATTTAGTTGAAATTATTTGTAATGTATAAATGTAGGGCACCCCACTCTTGACCAACTTAATGAAGGAAGAAAAATTGAATAATTAGGTACTAGTAAAAATTAAGAAATGACTATGAATAAAAATTAAATACGTATGATAATATTGATATAAATTAATATAAATGATTATAGCTCTCTATCATCTCACCTTTCACTTTCCTCGTTCTACCTTTCCTTGACAAAGTCTCTCCTTCATGTTTGTTGATGGAATTGACATCCCAAATGTAAGGCACATTGATATTTGTTTCTACTTCAAGAAGATACTCATTAATATACACAAAGGATTGATATCCCATATAACCCTCAATACACGATCTTTTTCTAACGAAAGCCTTCAATGCCTTCAAGCATCTCTCCATAATCCACATTGACCTTGTCTGTATAGGTCCACACATTTCCATCCCCTTGACTAGGTGTATGAGGTAATGTTCTTGTGCATTGGAAAATGTCACGGGTAGATATTTTTTCATTTCACACATTAGCTAAGGAATTTATCTCTTCCAATACTTTATATATTCTTTATATATTTATTTAGATGAAAACCACCTACACATGATTCAAGAAAGTCACATGTTTTGACAACATAATAATTACATAATGCAAGTAAATCGTATGTTAGCAAGTTATGCACTAATCACCTTTTGAATATAAATTGTTAATTACCTCATGTACTTGTAGAGATAATATATAACATGTTTTATGTTGTTATCAAATTTGTTTGGGAGAGATAGAGGTAGAACATACTGCAACATAGAAAGAATCATTATTTTTTCCTAAATTATACCCCCCCCCCAAAAAAAACTACCCATTTTCTAAAAAAAGGAATTACAATAAAATAATTTAATAGAATTCCTTAATAAAATTATGTCAATTGTGAGTTTTTACCCCACCAAATTCACCTTTTTTCATTAATATATTGTTTATGTTTGAAGAAAAACCAACGGGAAATTTAATTTTCTAAATGACGTCTTTTACAACATTTTTGTCTTTCCTTGTAAGTAACCATGGAAGGTTGTCTAGTTGTCCATCACTAGAAGAATATTGAATCAAATTTCACATTACAAGATTGACTTCCTGAATGTCACTAAAACTTTGATGATTTTATCTTTATTACTCCTTCCATCTAAGATTCTCCATAATGATTGTGTAACATTCTTCTCAATATGCATTGTATCAAACAAATAAGCTACAAATGAGAAACCTATTGAATTGTATGTAGTATCCTTTCATTCATTGCAGAAGCCCATTAATGCATTGACGACCTTTATGAAACATAAATGAAACAACAATAACTATTAGGTATGGTAAAAAGAATTGAATATAAATAAAAACTATGTATCGTTACATATGATACATATACTAATTGCTTCTCTTAACCATTCTTATTATGAGAGTGGAATTCAGAGTTTGCACTGTGATATAATTCATTTGTTTTGTCAACATTTTGAGCCCATTGATGTGACTCTTCATCAGGACAAAAGACAAATTGTCAAGCTAAGGAGTAGAGAAGTGTATTCATAAATATTGCTGTAACTTCTGTTTTGTAGTAACCAACCTTCATTTTTACATATCCTTCATATTGTGGAATGACGTTTCAAGTCAAGAATTATAAAAGCTAGGAAGACAAGTTCTACTCAATATCAAAACATCATCCCTATTTAGGAAGTTTGAGTTTTTGGAGATTTCAATGGCCTCCCTTATCCATCTCTTGGACCAATGATCCACTCTTGCAAGAACCTTAACATCTTCAATCATGATGTGATGTTTGGATTTACGAATGTGTTCTGCAAGAGTTGATTTCGTAACCCTGATATGAGTGATGTTTGCCTTATGTTCCTTGATTCTTGTGCCAATTGTTCTTCATGTCTCCCTGATGTAGGTCTTCCCACATGTGCACAGAATTTGGTACATGCCTTTGTGTGACCTGGGACTAATTGGGTCCTTGACCATGCTAAGGAGTTTCTTGAGATTGTTTGGAGGGGAAAAGATTGTTCTTATGTTCTTCTTCTTCAGAAAATGGGCTATCCTATCTGTCGTGCCTTGAACATAAGGTAGGAATACTTTATGATTTTATTCATTGTTGCCTTCTTTGGTGTGGGAAATGTTTTTATGTGTCTCATCAACTTTTTTAAAGACTCTGTATATTTCTGAATTTGAGTAGCCATTCCTCCTAAAAATCGTCCAAAGATGTTCTTTCTTTTGATGAATGTTATCCTTGTATGATATCCTCATTTCTATTGTGATGAGAGTTGTAAGGACCCCTATTTTTTGGTTAGGTTGATGATGAGATGTTGCATGGAGGTATTAGTCGATATGTGTTTTATTTCTATATACACCATGTGGAATAGAAAATAATATGCTTCTATTATAGGGCCAACCATGTGAAGGTGGAAGCTCATCCCACCCCCCTCCCCACCACATCACTCTCATTTTCCCATACCCATTAATCTATCTAGTAGAAAATAAATGAAATTAACATAAAACCATATACAACTATATAGAAAGGGGCATAAAACACTTCAAAACATAAATCATAGTAAAGCATAATATAAGAGAATAAATCATAGTAAAAAACATAATCATGTACCTCCTACATTTCAACAATTCAATATCAATAATATTCTTCTTCATCCGATTCAATATTTGTATCATCAGGATCATAATCATTGAAAGGATTGGCCATAAAAACATTGTCATCAATATAATTGTTGATAACACCATCATGGAAGTAATCATCGAGAACAACATCATCTACATCATCAACTTCTTCATTTGACACATCTACCTTCTCCTCTACATCATATTGTTGATATTCTTTAGTATCTTCTTCTTCTAGTACAATATACTTTATAGGCCTTCCTCTTGGATCATATCCAACAACATCTGATCAACCCACTTTACCTAGAACCTATGATCCGGATTATTTTCGGCACGAAATGAGAGCAGAGATATAATAAAGAAATGCACAGAGATATCGCGTATATCCAGTAATATAACAGAAATATATCAGAGATGAAACCATAAACACAGAGATACAATAATACACGATTTCTA
>ML835743.1:0-11257 GCA_009831015.1 Picea engelmannii | reverse complement strand
AACCAGTTTTCTAAAAAAAGGAATTACAATATAATAATTTAATAGAATACCTTAATAAAAATATACTAATTGTGATTTTTTACCCCACCAAATTCACCTTTCTTCATTAATATATTGTTTATGTTTGAAGCAAAACTAATGGGAAATTTAATTTTCTAAATGACATCTTTTACAACATTGTTGTCCTGCCGTGTAAGTAACCATGGAAGGTTGTCTAGTTGTCCATCACTAGAAGAATATTGAATGAAATTTCACATTACAAGATTGGATTCCTGCATATCACTAAGACTTTGACGATTTTATCTTTATTATTCCTTCCATCTAATATTTTCCATAATGATTGTGTAACATTCTTCTTGATATGCATTGTATCAAACAAATGAGCTACAAATAAGAAACCTATTGAACTAGATGTAGTATCTTTTCATTCTTTGTGGAAGTCCATTAATGCATTGACGAGCTTTTTGAAACATACATGAAACAATAATAAGTATCTTGTATGGTAAAATGATTGAATATAAATAAAAATTGTGTAAGTTACATATGATACATATACCAATTGCTTCCCTTAACAATTATTATTATATTCCAATTCCCATAATTGATGTGTCATTCTTCATGGTTTTATTCTAGTCTCTTCCTTCCCATTAAAAATATTTTTTTAATAGTTTTATACCTATGGTTCTTAGGGAGGAAGTTCCTATACTCGTCAAACACCTCCTTTCCTAAACTTCTTGAATGTCAAGATATCATTTTGGGACCAAAAACTAGACATGTAAACTTACCCTTTATTTGAAGACCTACAAGATATGGAATAATGTCAATACTACTATACCAAGCAATTATTTAAAAATTATGCATGAAAATTTGATAAAATTATATACTAATAAAGTAAAATACTTTCATACCACAAAAATATGTTAGCCCCAGGGAATCATGAATTGTCCATGTAAGAATTCCATGGAATTGAAATTGTTTCTGCTAGCCCATATTTTTAGAAGTTCATCAATAAGAGACTCTCTCTCTCTCTCTCTCTCTCTCTCTCTCTCTCTCTCTATATATATATATATATATATAACTTGGTACCTACTTAATTATTTGAAAATACACATATTTATTACCCTAGACATATAATAAGTATGTAACAAACAAGACAAATGAAACATTATTGTAAACAAATACCTGGAACAATTGTTGCCAACATTGTGTGCTCCCTCTTTATTAACAACCAATGAGGAAGGTTATTGTTTATAAAAAAAATAGTCCACACTTAGTAAATAGACCTAGGATCTCCAAATAGATTGACACCATCAACGCCCAATGAAATCTCAACATTATAAGGTTCTTCTTTAAAAATTGACCATCTTTCTTCAATGTCCCTAAATGTAAAACTATTTGCAAGAATTCATAAAACACCATCTTCACTTATATTATGTGCATGTTAATCCATAAATCATGCTATGCTTTTTCACAGAAACAATCACTCGAAATTGAAATTATGGGAATATTGTTAATGTTTTGTATCTTTGGGAGGTGTTACCACAAGTGGCCTTGGGTGTCAAGCATGTGGGAATCCTCGTTAGCACCTTGTTGTACTTTTGTTTCAGAGAAAACACCCTTGGAATGGAGCTAGGGCTTCATGGGCTTGATGATGGGCTTTATGGGCTTGTGTTAAGGCTTCACACCCAAATAGAATATTAAACTATTCTAATTTAATGTTGAGTTGTGGAGAGGGGCTTATAACTAACCATTAAGATTGTATAAAAGGAGATCAAGTGCAAAGTTGAAACATAAGGTGATTGTGACATTATGGAGTTAACATGAGTGTGTGCTTGTGCTAGGAAGCTTGGTGATTTCAACAAGGGGATTTCTACAACTTTGGAAAATTTGGCCTAGGGTTTCTTGGACTATGTGATTTTCTATTTTCAACCAAGGAGGAAGGACACACGTGTGAGATCACGTGTGTGAGATGAAGGAAACAACATGCTGCATGTGTGAGAGAAGGTACAAGCCGCACGTGTGGAAGAAGATAGATCACATGTGTGACATATATGTACAATCACACGTGTGAGAGGAAGGAAACAACAGGCCGCATGTGTGAGAGAAGGTATAGGTCGCACGTGTGGAAGAGTAGGTATAGTGCACACGTGGGAAATTTATGGGCAAGTGATAGTCCGTACATGTTGACATCAACAAATTTGTAAGTTGGGAATTTGTCCCAGGATTTTCCTGAACTTGATTTTGCTGATTTTTGTTGATTTTATAATTTTAAAGAGGACTAATTTTGTCCTCAGATTGATTGAATTTTTGGTTGGCTCAGAGGACTGATTTTTCCCTTAGAAAATTTAGAATTTGACAGTTTACATAATATAAATTTTGTGTCTCATGTGCATGGATAATTTCTCTCTGATATTTGTGTTTTCATTGCTGTAATTTTGTGTCATAATTTCAGTGTAAAATTATTTAGTGATAACAGTCCTAGAGTTTACCGTTTTTGTCACTTGGAAGTAATTTTCAGATCTGAAATTGGTTGCATGAAAAAATTGAGAAATATGACCACCTTTTCCATGCATGTGTCCAAAGAATCTCCATCTTCCACATTATTTTCCTTTTTTCCATGGGCATCATCACCCTTGCACAATGCATTACATCCAGTCATGGCACAACTTATATTGTTGCCAAAATTCTTATTATTAGCATTGCATGTCAATTTCTCCTCAACTTTTAGCATCAATTGATAGGCTTCCTCAATAGAATGCATTTTATGCATGCCTATTTGATCTTGAATGGTGAATTTTAAACCATTCACGTATCTCAAAACTTGATGATTTTCTTCTTCCTAATGTCCAACATGTATCTACAATATATATGAAACTCGTTCATATACTCTTGCACACTACATTCCTTCTAATGTAGATTACACATTTGTTGGAACAATGTCTACTTGTAATCTCGTGATAATAATTTCTTGTAACCTCTGAACCATCTTATTGCAAGTTTGGATCTTCTCCTTCTTTTTGCACACTCTTTTTAGATACATAAATTCCCATGAGAGTGTTGCATGTCCTTTCAACTTTATGACTACAAACTTCATTCTCTATAGGTCTTTGATTGTCTTGTATTGTAAGTATCTCTCCATGGTTTCTATCCAATCCACTAGGGATTTTCCCTTCAAGTTTCCATCACAACAAGGAATGCTCACTCTCAAATTACCTTTAGTCTTTAAATATTTGATCAATTGTAGCACATGATCATTTTCTTGTGCACTTTTCTTTTAATTAAATCTAATCAACTTCTTTAGGCTCACTAATCTACCTAGTTTCTAGTTCTTCTATCTCCATCCACAGTTCATGCAATTCTTTGTTTATGGCCATTGTTCCACCTCTACATGGCATTTATATAGTTGCAATGCACCTAACCCAAAAAATTATGAGATTATCCACCTCATATTCATACTAGAGTCTTGTCTCACTTTAATCCCAAATCATGTAAATGAATGATCAATAAACCCCTTCTCTATGTCATGCATGGGTTGACAATAAGTTCTCTACAAACTCCATATGTTTATGTACAAAAAATATATTAATATTTTTACACAAGTGCAAAATGAAAGGAACAAACAAACTTAGACATTCAAGGACATTTGATGAAAGAAAATTGGTCTACTCATTCTCATTAGCTTTCAACAATATTTACATTAAGGATAGTGTTGTGCTTTAAGGCTTCTCTTAGTCTCAACTTTCTTCACCTAATGTGTGGCTCCCTCTATAACATCACTCGCACATATTCCTTTATCTTCCTCCTTTTCATGTTCTTTTCTTTTTCTCGCCTTCCTTCAAGGGGATCATTTTTATAACTCGAACTATAATAAACTTACAATTGTATTTTAGAATTTCTTTCTTGTCTATTTATCTTCCTTTCACGTTGCTTTAGTTGCCTTGCACTTCACCTTCCTTATGTTGCTTTTCAAGGAGTGTCATCATGCTACACAATTCTCAAGGGATTCAAATTTATTTACTTCCTTTCTTTCAACTACTACAATATACACTTAATACTCTTTCTTTACTCCATTCTCCTTTAATAAACCACATTATCTCTTTATTTATTTTTACATAGTATTGAGTTATCCGCACCTAAAGTATGCCCACTTTGGCCACTCATGTATGTTTTCAAGCATTTTTGTCAAATTAGTGTTAGAATGGGTACTATGCCTATCATAAACTACCATCTAATTGCCCATGTAGGACATCACATGCTACAATCTAATTGAGCATATAGGATGCCAATCAAGGTAGTGTTATGCAATAGAAGATATATATTGAGAAAATAGAAGTAGCATCTTCTAATAACATAATGGTTGATTGATTATGAGATGATATACTTGCATAGTGAACCTTCCCTTCTCCTCCCTTATACAAAATAAAACAAAATTCTTTACACAATATTTTTAAAAACTTATCCAATAACCTAAGGGTTTAAGTAGATGGTTTGCAATAATATATTTGATTATAAATGTCCATCCACCTTGATTAGAAGCAAAATAATACCACTTCCATATTTACTACAAAAAATTGTCTTCCATATTGTTTCATGCTCTCACAATTATACATATCCATCCACTTTAATTGGAAGCAAAATAATACCACTTCCACTTTGGCTAGACAAAATTGTCTTCCATATTGCTTCATGTTCTCACAAAATGAAAAATTGTGATTTTAATTTATTTAAAAAATTAAAATTTTAAAAACATCCCATGTTAACAATCCAAATTATGATTTTAATTTATAGAAAAATAAATTAACCAAACTTCCCATGTACTAGGTTAACAATCCAAAATTGCGATTTTAATTTATTTAAATAAAACATTCCATGTGAGGTGACATAAAACCTTAAATTATAATTTGGTAGAATTTGACACAAAAAACCTTACAATCCAGGTTGGTAGAATTAAACAGGTTCATAGAACATATATCACAAAAAGATAACAAGATAATGTTGTTATCTTCAACCGTGCTTGAGGAATGGCAATTAAAAAAACATAACCATAAGCGTGACAGATTCCACTATTATAGAGCCCATAATTCATTCACACCCATCACATTGTTGAAGCAACCAAACAATGTAGTTTTTAAACAATTCTGTGCAGCACCGGATTCAAACCTAAATGCTAAAACCTAATTTGAAGAGTTTAGTATTATAATGCAAGGCACATGAACATGCATATGGCAAGCCCTGTACCTCCCAACATTGATTATGAATATTTCGTGCAAGTGTCTACTGATATTAAACGTCATGTTTATTCCACAGAGAGAAAAGAATGCGTGACACGGTCTGGCTATAAAACGCTATTCTCACTGCTCCCATCTCCTATCTCTATTTTATCTTCTCAAACACTGCGGACTCTCAAATTCTGGACTGGAAAAATCACTTCATCTGGACAGCAGGATTTTACATTAACAGCTGGGTATTACGTTTTGAAAATGCTTGTTATTGTCTTCTGAAATCTAAATGGTGTGCAGCTGAATTCCTTCTTGTGCTTCTGGCCTAAAGATCAGAAAGCTTGAATACCTCATTTGTTGTGGTTATTTTTGCACCAAGTATATATCGTCCTGCAGAATTTGGGGGTGCGGATTTGACGATGGGGAGGCCTCCTTGTTGTGACAAGAGCAACGTGAATAAAGGGCCATGGACTGCAGAAGAGGATGCCAAGCTGCTGGAATGCATTGCCAGGCACGGCACTGGAAACTGGACATCTCTTCCAACTAAAGCTGGTCGGTACCATGCTGTGGCTTTTAAGTTTGTTGGGTATTTTGTTTTACTGATATTTGGAGAAAAGTAGGGTGTTCTACAAACAAAATAATAGTTGATTTGTTGAGTGTCGATTATTCTCTATCTTTTCTGTGGCCTGTTTATATGTGAATATGCTGTGATCATCTTTTTTTTAATTTTGTTTTTCTGATATTTGGAGAAAAGTAGGGTTTTTAACTACAAACATAATAAGTTGTTTATTGATTATTCTTTATCTTTTGTGTGGACTGTCTGCGTATGTGAATAATAACATTTTTTTTTTGTAATTTGTTATACTGATATTTGAAACAGAAAATTGAGATGCTCTGATAACATAAACATAATGATTGATTGATTTTGAATGATTGGTTTTAATTAAACAATTAAAATGATTATACTTATTCACCATTCTCTTTTTTTTTTTATTGTCTCCCTGTATGTGAATAATAACAATGGAAGTAGCCTATCTGCATGTGTAAATAATAACCTGAATAATCACAATTGAAAATATCCTTCCCTTCCTTTTACAACTTCAATGGTTCAATAACCTGAATAATCAGCATTAGAAATCTCCCTTCCTCCCTTTTACAACTTGAATGCAAAAATGCCCTAAACTTGTTTTTATATTTGCATCTTTGATCTCACATTGTAATCAATTTTCAATGATACTCTTAAACAAATTCTTAATATAAGGTTTATTTGTTTTGTTAAAGAAATTCTTAATATAAGGGTTTTGTTAGTAAGCAATCTCTACAATGTAATCATTTTTCAGTAGTATTTTTAAACATTCTTAAAAGATATATTTGTTTGGTTGGTAATTTGAATAAATTATGTAAGTTACGAGATAATGTAGCCAAAATGTTTATCCAAGATAATGTAGCATTATTACAGTCACCTCATCTTCAATTTTCTCATCATTTCTAAAACATTAATTATTATTTTTTTCAATTCTATATTTAATTCACTTCATTTCATCAGAATTTCAATCCTTATCTAAATTACAATCTTTGCTTAGCTCAATCTTGAATGAAACATCCAAGTGCATTTCAATCCTTATCTAATTTACAGTCTTTGCTTGGGTCAATCTTGAATGAAACAGCCAAAGTGCTTGCACTTCTAGATTTTTTTGGGTCCCTTTTCAAACTTAATAGATTGGAGTTTAAATGAATCTGGTATTTGTATTGTATTCTCAGTATATGGTTGCTTATGATTCCTTAAATTTCTGAAACTGCATGCATTGCATGGAATTTTGATGTCAGGAGAACAGATAATTATTTCTGCATCCTTTTCTTCGAATTTTACAGGGCTGAAGAGATGCGGAAAGAGTTGCAGACTGCGATGGACGAATTATCTTCGACCCGATCTGAAGCACGACCGTTTTACAAGCCAAGAAGAGCAGCTCATCGTGAACCTCCATGCAGCCATCGGAAGCAGGTTTGTGTCATTGAAATAACGGTTTCGCATTCTGCACTCGTTTGTCATGTGAATCCTCGAGCTTCAGGGTTTGTTAGCATTCTCTTACGTCATTTTCCGTGCAACGCATAACGAATTGCGCGTCAGCCCCGACATTCCCCGAGTCAGGACGAAGATTCCCCTACCTCCATTAGCGAAAACAGCCGTCGTATGTATATGATGATGTCGTTCGTAGATCGGATTAACCTCCACCATCGTTTTTAATCAGAAAGCCAGGCTGGTTTTAACGAATAATTTCAACAGATTTTTGTAGGCCCCTTGTCCTTTTACATGTTCAGAATTGTAAGTCTGCAATGGTTGAGGAACATAATATTGTTTACCAGACTTAAAACCATTTTCACTCAGATTTCTAACAGGGGCAGGGAAAAAAAAACACCCTTTGCTCTTCATTGGAAACCTTGAAAGGTTTGGTCAAAATGTTCCCTGACTCAGATAATCAGCTCCCTCCACCAATAATGAAGAATCATTCCCAACCTCCTGAGAATTGCTCCTCTGGTTGATTATCATGTTCATTCATATCCTTTGCAATCAGTCTTTCTAATTCTTACTTGATTTCAATATCCTCCACTTCGGTCTGATCAGAACCCATCGCATCCATTTCCTATAATACATTATTCTGAAAATTATCTATCATACTCCCTATAACAGTGTGCCAGTACTTTCTTTTTAACATGATAGTTCATTGATTTCAAAATGATTCATCGTATATGTAGAATGCCCCGCTAATTTCAATTTTGTATTTACTGTATCCCGTCTATGAATTGGGGTGGATATTAATGGCTTGTATCCATGCAGGTGGTCTTTGATCGCGGCACAGCTGCCGGGACGAACTGACAACGATGTGAAGAACCACTGGAATACTCGCCTGAGAAAGAAGCTCTGCGGGATGGGTATCGACCCCGTGACTCACAGGCCCATATCACAGATTTTAGCAGATTACGCAGGCAACGTGGGGCTTTCAGGGGGAAGCGAAGACCAGATAGCCAAGGCCAGGATCAGCTGCCTCAGCAGAGACTTACGCACTGCATACGCTCCAACTAATTATGGTACCAGTAATCCTCCCCAGCAGCAAGAACAAGATCAATACCAATACCGATATTCTCTTCGGCCTGATCCCTTGAAAGCCCCCCACCATGATGCTTACAGTGGTCTTACTGATATGAATTCACAGAACAGTTTTTGGGATCTTCTCGCTCAGCTGCATGAGATTAAAACTGTGGCCTCTACATCAACGCAGCCAGATAAAAACCCAATGAGCAATCCCTTAAATTCACTTGAATCCAAATCCATATCTGTGGCTGGAGAGAACAGTGGTGATCATCTGCACATTGCCAACAATAATTCACAGTTCACCTGGCGAGAATTCCTCTTGGAACCTGATGACTTGGTTATACCTCGGCCTCCTCTTGAGCAGCCATGGGATTTCACAGCTGAAATTTCTTCCCCGGCCATGGGCTCATCGGCCTATCATTCTTGCCAATTACCATCTCAGCTGCAGATGCCTCAGGATGCAGATATACCCACTGCATTGACCCATGGAAATTACACTATAAACTCGCAAATGCAAGCGAGTCCCAGCTACAGTGCTGGAAGCTGCTGCAGCAGAAACAACATAGCGGGGTCTGCAACTTCAGATTTCTCATCCTCGTTCGATACTCTGCTTCTCAATTCTGAAGGTTCTTTGTTTTGGGAATTCCCAGACCTAGAAAACTTATCTTGAGGCTTCACTTCTTTGTTTTGGGAATTCCCAAACCAAGAAAACTTATCTTGAGGCTTCCTTTCTTTTTCTGGTTTCTTTATGGCAGGAATAGGATCGAAACTCATAGGATTTGTGGTTTCAGGGAATCTCAGGCAGAGTTCATAGAAGAACTGAGAATTGAAAAGGGCAAATTGTGATAAAGTCCCAATCCACTAGATCACTCCCCAAATGACTTTAAGATTTAGGGTTCGGTTCTTTACTAGAGTGTGTATGAACTATGCAGATGTATATAGAAAGCATATAACCAAAATAACCCTATCTTGTATTTTGATTAAGAACCCATATCTCATAAAGTTGCTCAAGTTTAACTTCAAATCCGAGTGAGTAGGTAGATAACAATGGTGCTTTAGAAACCAAAATGCACAGAAAGATGGGATCAAAATAGGTTTATAACAGGCACAGATTGTAAATTCTTACATATCGTTAATTACAGATCACCATAGAACTGGGCATGCTGTTTCAGAGCTATATTGTCTTACACTAGGATAACATCGGTTGGCTGGTCGCTACTTTCCATAAATGTAGCAAATGTGTATGAAGTTTTTGTTTGAGTTGCTCATGGTTTTCAATTTTTTTTACGGAGGATTGTTTGAATAGTGACTTTTGCCTGTAGGGAGGGCAGAGCTATAAATTTTTAAGACTCGAACATGTAATAAAACAGTAACCTCTGGTGGATAAAAAACATGTAAGAACATAGACTCTATAAAACTTAAGGCTACGAATAGTGACTTTTGCCTGTAGGGAGGGCGGAGCTATACATTTTAAAAATGAACATGTTATAAAACAGTAACCTGTGGTGGGAAAACATCTAGAAACGTATTTATAAATGTTAAACATGTTATAAAACAGTAAACTGTGTTGGAAAAACATCTAAAAACATAGACGTTAGGTTAAGACTCTTATAATATATACATCTCATCTAGAATTTCATATATGAGGGTGGGGTGAGTTAAATATGAGAGAAAATGTATTGAATTTCATATATGATTGTGGGGTGTGGTGCAAATATGAGAGAAAATGTATGTGGGAGGTGGGGCAAATATGAGAGAAAATGTAATAAGGGGGGTGGGGCAAATATGAGAGAAAATGTATTGAATTTCATATATGAGGGGGTGGTGCAAATATGAGAGAAAATGTATGTGGGGGGTGAGGCAAATATGAGAGAAAAAGTATTACATTTTCTCTCATATTTGCCTCATCCCCACATACATTAATACATTTTCTCTCATATTTGCCTCACCCCCACATACATTAATACATTTTCTCTCATATTTGCCTCACCCCCACATACATTTTCTCTCATATTTGCACCACCCGCCACCCTCATATATGAGGGTGGGGGGTAGAGCAAATATTATTACATTTTCTCTCATATTTTCCCTACCCCCCACCCTTACATTTTCTCTCATATTTGCCCTACCCTCCACCCTCATATGCCGCACTCTCCACCCTCATATATGAGGGTGAGGGGTGGGGCAAATATGGGTGGGGGATAGGGCAAATATGAGAGAAAATGTCCCCCCACCCTCATATAGAATTTCATTTAAAGAACTTTCAGAAACTAGATGTAGTTTAAAGTTTAAAATTTCAGAGAGACACCTTAGATGATGATGAGACCAATTGGTTTATCCAACCTTAAGAAGGTGAGAGATTACTTCAATTTCTTTAAAATTGTATTTCTATGCTAAAAAAATATTGAGAAGTGTTCCAAGATCACCATAGTTTTGATGATTTAAGATGTTAAGAAGGTCCATAATGTGGAAGATATTTTTAAATTGGGATCTAATATGGGTATAGGTAGGGCAATCCAAGAGGAAGTGTTTTTCATCTTCTAACAGCTTAGAGTCACAAAAGTGATAGATTTTCTCATCCCATGGTGTTTTGAGAGTTGTCCAAGGCCCACTTTCACTATGTAGCTGGTGAGAGTTTGTTCTTATTTTATAAATGTTGATTTTCTTCTTTGCACTTTTCAAAACTGAGAGGTAATTTTGATCTTCTAAACTAGGGTCGACCACCTCCTTGTAGTATCTTAATTTCCTTTTATCCACTAATTCTTTATCACACCACATATTCTTCTTAAATTTAGAAGTGATAATATTTGTAATATTATCTATATTTTGCATGATGACTTCTTCTTGTATTCCCCAATGATTTAGCCAAGAGCGGGTGGTTTTGGATAGAGTTTGAAGCAATTTTGGGGAGCCTCTTGTCATCCATGTTGTTTATTTTGTTCTTGTA
>ML835742.1:56604-95844 GCA_009831015.1 Picea engelmannii | reverse complement strand
TACCTAACACCCAATGTGTCACTTTGTTTTAATTATATATGCCTCCATAAAGAAGATGAAGCATTCTTGAATATATGCATGAGATTCGGTAAGTTGGAAATCTTAGGATGCTCCGAATATGAAAGCTCATAAATACATATTTCCTTTTCATACTGTTATCACATAAAATTTTCCATAGTCACAAGTAACAACTATGAAAGTAGGCAAGCGGGAAAGTGCAGTTTGCAGCGGTCAAGATCCCTTGTGTAGTTCGATGTAGTACTATCTCCAAGCGCAGTTGGGAGGTTTCCAAAGTTGGCAGGTGGATAAAACTTTGGTGGATACACTAAAATAGTCGGCGCACCCAAATCTCAGATCTCATTCAGATCAATGACCTCAAATCATTTAGGGGCCGCAACATGCTCGGGCATTAAAAGGCCTCGAGCGGGACGAGATCCTAACCACAATTTTGTGGGGTGGCTACATGGCGATAAGTAGTGAATTTTGGGCCCAAAAGCGGTGTGGGCCTAAACCACTTCCCACGGCTCTGAAATCACGTGGCTGTATGATGTTGTATCCAACAACGACATGTGGCCTCCCCCTAATCGTCAAGTTGATTATCCTATTCCGAGGTGGATTCAGTTAATGAAAAAGGACCGGTAGCTGAAACCTCAACTCAGTCCATAAATAGGAAACTTGGAATCTATGGTCGAGGAGACAAAAATATCAGCCCAAGGTACCAATTGGATGGTTTCTTCTTGTAGGCCCATTCTGATCTGAGCTTGCGTCTGACAGGAGGAAACATGCACAGTATGATAGAAGGAGGTGCAGACAAAAGGCTTTGAATGGAATGGCCAAATCACACTCCTGGCAGTTGTGAACTGATCCGATTATAAATAGATCAGTTCAAGATTTTGTTAAGTTCATTGAATGGTTGAGCATAGCTCCCTATTTTGTAATATTTTGATAACAGAGTTGTTCTCTGGTTTTGTATGAGTTCTGGAACTTTGGCATTAATAGAAGTCAACTTCTTTCATCATCTTGTTTAATCTATGCTGAAACACTCGTGCATGGAGGATCTAGACGAGGGTTGTAGTTGTATTGTAATGTAGGTTTGATTATAATGCTCCCGTGAACTGTTTCAACATTTTCTTTGTTGCCTTGTTTCCTCTTACGCTGAAATGCTCGTGCATGGAGGATTCGAGTGATTTGTTGTAGTCTCATGGTAATGGAGGTTTGATTATTATGCTTCTGTGATATATTTTGGTGTCTAAAACTTGAGTTCAAGAGTGGTCTTTTGCCTGAGTTTTCTTCACTAAGCTTCTTGAAAGCCGGATGCTCATGTCAGACTTGTCCACCTTTCTCACTAAGTCTTCCTTCTGTTCACCTTTAACCTTAAAACACTAATTGAAGTTAATGAGGAACTCATTCCCCTATGCATTGCTTGCCTAGTTTCTGTGTTAAAACATTCTTGTACTGAGTTTTGTCCATTTGACCTCCACTCATAAATCTACCTCCACAAAAATATTGATGGGTATTGGGCTTATCCTCTTGCAATTTGAGGGTGACTCTCAATGCTAAATTTCTTGGCGCCATTTCCAGGGAATGAACTGAAGACATTTCCCTGGGATTGAATAACAAAGAAATTCTGATTCTGAAGGTGCATCAGAAATCAGTACCTTCAAGATTGCAACTTTCACCTGGTGACTCCACTATTTCAGTTGTGGCTCCTAAAGGCAGATAGACGAGGTCTAGTCCACAACTACCTCTGGAAACACCCGAAGCTGACCTAGAAAATATTATCAAGAAAGGAAATACCTCTCAAGAAGGGATTTCAAGTGCAGTACCAAGAGATTCTGGCAATTTACATAATCCTTCCTTTAAAACTCTAGTAGATGTATCTAATTCTCCTTTTATACCATCTTCTTGAGTTTCTAGAAGTTTAGATTTCAAAATATTTCCTGTTGATCTCCCCCCTTCTAGTATTCATTTGGAAGGAGAAAGTTTTGAAACTCCTATTTCCCCCGATGTTGTAAAGTGGTTTAGACCCAGGATCTTAGAATATTTCCCCACTTTGGGTTTTCCTACTCCTCCTCCTATCAAAGTTCTTGCATCTATAGAGGGGGAATCTTGTTTTTCCTTGAATCCCATATCATTATCCTCCAACACTCAGTCGTTTCCCCTGTTCCCTAGAAACACATCTACATTCCTACATGTCCAAACTCCATCTCCCCCTTGTTCTCCTATAGTTCACATCCCAATGGCAGGTGCTAATCTTCCTAGAAACAAGATGGATTCCATAGTGGATTCTATATATGCCCCCCTTGTTTTACCATAGACTATGAATGCCCTCCTAGTTGGAGATTACCTCAAGTACATGCCCAAGTTCACATGGGAGGAAGAAATAATTGCAGAAGAACACCTTTAATCTTTTTACAATTATGCAGATAATCTTAACATTGAAAATGAAGATGCATGGATGAGATTTTTTGTACAGAGCCTTGATGGTGAGGCTAGGAAATGGTTTAGGGGATTAACTCCCAGATCTATTAATGGGATTAAGGCTCTGTATGATTCATTCTTGAGACATTGGGGGGATAAAAAGGATTTCCTTTATTATATTACAGAGGTTGGGTCGCTTAAGAGGAAAGAGGGGGAATCTGTTTCAAACTTCTCAAAAATATTTAACAAGATGTATAATAAGATTCCCAGTGAAATAAAGCCTACAAAAAACACTACCAAGATTACTTATGTTAGTGCTTTTGACCCTAAGTTTTGCCTCTTGTTGAGAGAAATAAGAACTACCTCTTTAGCTCATATGCAAGATGAAGCCCTTGAAGTAGAGTATAATATATTGGCAGATGAAAAGCTTAGGAGTAAATATGATAGAGACAAAAGAATATGTAGGTATGAAGCTTCAACCTTTGATTCCTCTGCTACCTACCCTCAAGTAGATGACTTAGAAAACTGGTAAAATCACTTTCTGTAGAAATGGAGAAATTGAAATTTGAAGGAAAGAAAAGCTATAGGAACCCCTAGAATGCCGACAATAGGGGTAACTTCAGAAGACCCAATAATTCTCTTCAGATCATCCAAAGAGATCAAAGAAATAGGGATAGGGATGATCAAATAATCCAAGCCCCTCTTCAAAATAACCTTGTTACTGATGAAGAAGGAGAGGAGGAAGATGTTGATCCTGAAATGCATTGTCTTGGTGACACCTCCTCATCTCCTCATTTAACCCAATTTGCATATGAAGAGTCTCTCATGAGTATCCAACTAAATGAACTAAGCAAGGGGAAAAGGACCAATGGAAATTCAAATATATACAACCTAAGGTCGAAGAAGAAAGAGGGAAGGCCTGGGAATTTTTGATCAACCTACTAGAAGAGAGAATCCTGCTAAGGAGGTGGCAGCTAGAAACAAAGAAAAAGAGGCAAGATATCCCCAAGCAATGGCTAAGATCCCTACCCCAGAAGTTAATGAGATTTTTAAGCCTCCCTCCTCTTTTAGCTTTAAGAATGAGATTCAAAAGATTAAAATCCCTGTACCTTTCTTGGAGCTAGTCAAGAATGAGGATTTCAAGAAGTACCTTTCGAAATTGCTGCAGCCTCAACCTTCATCTTATCCCACAGATTTAGTCAACCTCCAAGATGAAAAACCAACTTTCATACTAGGACCTTTGGTAGAGGATAGGGATGATTCCTCCCCTCATTTATATACATAATTAAATATTCATGATAAAGTGTTTCACAACCGTTTGATGGATTCAGGGGCATCTCATAATCTCATGCCTAAGACTGTCATGGATGAGCCTGGGTTGGAGGTTACAAAAACATACCATGACCTATACTCATTTGATTCCAGGAAGGTGAAGTGTCTTGGGGTTATCAAAGACCTGGTTGTTTGTTTGTTCCAGTTTCCAATGAAAAGTGTGGTCATGGATATGATGTTGGCTGATGCCCCCCCTAAGTTTGGAATGCTCTTGTATAGATATTGGATCAAACTACTAGGGGGAAATTTTCATATGGATATTTCATATGCCACCATTCTTGTGTTTGGGGGGGAACATAGAAGGCTTTATAAGGAAACATAACTTGCTTACATTATCATTGATGAAGCAGATCCTACCAACCACCCCTTTTTTGCAGTTGATATTGATTTAGGAACCAGTATGCTACAACCAACTGATGCTCCTCAAACACTTATTGAAATCAGAAAGCAACCTATTGCCTCCTGTGAAAATCCTCTTCTCAATACCTCTGTTTGGAAGATGTTTTTCAATGGAGCCTCTTCTAGGGAGAGTGTTGGTGCTACGGTAGTCTTCATTTCCCCTACCCATGAGACCATATCTTTGTCTTACAAGCTCGAATTTGAAGCAACAAACAATGTGGTAGAATATGAGGCTCTTGTTTTGGGTTTGAGAGCTGCCAAAGACATGAATATTTAGGAGCTAGCAATATTTGGAGATGCTGAGTTGATTGTTCATCAAGTCATAAATCTGTATCAGGCTAAGAACCCTAGGTTGAGGGCCTATAGAAATGAAGTCTGAGATATTTTTGATAGTTTCTTCTTGGATTTTAATATCTCATTTGTTCCAAGAGAGGAGAAAACTATGGTAGATTCCTTGGCTATTTCAACAAGTAAGTTTAGGGTTCCTTTGCCCCCCAAAATCAAGTATGAGGTGGAAGTAAAATACAGACCCTCTATTCCTAACGATGTCAAACATTGGAGGGTTTTTGAGGATGATCTTGAGATAAAAACGTTTCTTGAGACTGTGGATGAATTCTCTGCTTTACAGATTGATCAAGATCATGAAACTGAAGAAATCCCCCATGCTGATTTTTTTTTGAATAAAATTGTTGACCATCATATTGTTCAGTTACCCAGTAACCATATTCCAAAAGGACTTATCCCCTTGGAAAGATTGTTTGATAGAAATTATGTTTCTGTAAAGATTAAAAGTTCAAATGGAGATGCTGATGTGACTGAATGCAATTTAGGAACAAAAGAGGATCCAAAGTATGTTAAATTGTCTAACAGTTTTTCAAAGGAACAAAGGGCTAAGTATGTCAAGATTTTGAAAGAGTTTTCTAATGTGTTTGCTTGGAAATATGAATATTTGAGAACATATGAAACAAACATTATTGAGCATAAGATCCATTTGAAGGAAGAGACCAAGCCATTTAGGTAGAAACTCAAACAAATAAATCCCATGTTGCTGCCTATTATGGAAAAAGAAGTGAAAAAAATGTTGGATGCCCGAATCATCATTCCTTTGAGATATTTAGAATGGGTGGCTAACTTGATGCCCGTGAGGAAGAAAAATGGGGAAATTAGGTTATCTATTGATTTTAGGAATTTGAACAGGAGCTCCAAAAAAGATAACTACCCCTTGCCAAAGATGGAGCACATTTTGCAGAGAGTGACTAGTTCATCTAGGATGTCTATGATTGATGGATTCTTTGGCTACAATCAGATCTCTATCCTACCTAAAGATAGAGAGAAAAAAACCTTCACTACTCCTTGGGGCACATTCATGTATGCTAAAATTCCATTTGGATTGATGAATGCAGGAGCAACCTTCCAGCGAGCCATGGACATCACCTTCATTGGGGAAAAAGACGAATTTGTAGTCATCTGTCTGGATGACATTATAGTGTTCTCAAAGTATGACAAGAGAATTGTCATTATTTGAAGAAGGTCTTCCTGAAATGAAAAATATTTGGTCTCTCCCTCAATCCTAAGAAATATTTGTTTTCTATGAAGGAGGGAAAATTATTGGGGCATATTGTGTCAACATAAGGGGTAAGAATTGAGCCAAGCAGAGTAGAGGCCATCCATTCCTTATCTTTTCCCAGATCCAAGAAAGAGGTTTAGTCTTTCTTGGGTAAAATCAATTTTCTAAGAAGGTTCATCTCTAATTTCGCTAAGTTGGATAAGAACATTATAGCCATGCTTAGAAAAGAAAGTGAGGTGAAATGTACTGCTGAGTCCATAAATTCTTTTGGCCAAATCAAAAGGGCTTTGAATGAAGCACATGTGCTCTTCAACCCTGACTATTCTAAGGAATTTATAATATTTTCTTTTGCCTCATCTAATACATTGGCTGCTGTTTTGCTACAGAAAAATACAGAGGGGTTAGAGTAGCCTATTTTGTTTTTCAGCAGAGCATTTAGGGATGCAAAAATGAGATATGATATCATGGAGAAGCAAGCATATGCTTTGGTCAAATCCCTCAAGGATTTCAGAATATATGTTCTACATTCAAATATTGTTGCATATGTTTCCTCAGCCTAAGTAAAAGAGATATTGATCAAGCCTGACATAGATGGGAAGAGAAGCAAATGGATTTCTATAATTATGGAGTTTGACCTTGAAATAAAGCCCACTAAATTGGTAAAAGGCCAAGGTTTGGCCAGGTTATTGGCCGAATCAAAATGCGAGGATTTGGGGGTTAATTTCATGAACATAAACTTAGAAAATCAACAAGCTGATATTGCTAATAAAATATCTCATGTTAGCCTCAACTTGGCATAATGCACTTGGTATAAAGACATCATATATTTTATACAGAAGTTGCGACCTCCTGATGGCTTGGACAAGAACAAGGTGAGAGCTTTGAAGCTCAAAGAAATCAAATATTGTCTCATTGATCAGGTTTGTATCAGAAGGATCCTATAGGAGTTATGTTGAGATGTCTAGATCCACAGAAGGCTCAAGGGGACATAACTAATTTTAATGACAACTTATGTGGGGGAAATCATTTCTGGAGGACCACAACTTATAAGATCCCCAGAGCTGGGTATTTCTGGCCTAGCCTTTTTACTGATGTTTGTGAAAAGATTAGAGCTTGTGTCAAATGCCAAATTTTTTATGGAAAACAACAACTAAAATATTTTCCATTGAAACCTTTAGTGGTTTCTGGAGCTTTTCAATAGTGGGGTCTTGACTTCATTGGAGAAATCCACCCAGCCTCAAGTGGTCAACAATGGTGGATTTTGACTTCCACTGATTATTTCAACAAATGGATAGAAGCCATACCTACAAGGAGTGCCTCCCATAGGGTAATTATTAGCTTCCTTGAAGATATCATGTCCTGATTTGGTTGTCCAATCATGATTGTTACTGACAATGCTACCTCCTTCAAAGATGAACCATTAATTAAGTTCTGTGAGCATTATGGGATTATATTAATCTATTCTACTCCCTACTACCCCCAAGGAAATGGTTTAGCAGAGTCCTCTAACAAGAACCTCATAAATATCATTAAGAAATTGTTAGAAGACAATAAAAAAGCATGGGACTCAAAGATGGAATTTGCATTATGGGCTGACAGAGTTACAACAAAGAGGTCACTGGGTGTTTCCCCTTTTCAGCTTGTATATGGGGTTGAGGCTATTTTTTCTACTTACCTTGCCTTGCCTATGGAAAAATTCCTCCAGGACTACCAAGGAGAACCCGATGATATGGTCAGGAGGATACAACATCTGGTAGAAGTACAACAGGCTAGGGAGAAACTACTTGATAAAGCCCATGATCACTAGCAGAAAATAAAACAAGCCTTCGACAAGAGGGCAAGTAAGGAAGGTTTTCAGCTGTGGGATCTGGTGCTCAAATGGGATGCCCCCAAGTAAGACAAAGGAAAACATGGAAAATTCAAAGCCTTATGGATTGGTCCTTTCAAGATTTCTGAAGTATTTTCAAATAACACCTATAAGTTTCATAGCTTAGAGGATTCCAAATTTTTTGGTGGCCCTATCAATGGGCACCATTGTAATTACCACTTCCTTTTTATTTTTTGTTTGAATAAGATACTCCATGACCCAAAATCTAAGGCACTGGAACTGTACGTTCTTGGCAGCTCACAGGGAGCATGCCATCCCCTGTGGAGCCAAATGTTATCACAAAAATTGTCCATAGTCACGAGTAGTAGCTATGAAAACAGGTGATCGGGCAAGTGCAGTTTGTAGTGGTCGATATCCTCTGTGTAGTTCAATGTTGGGCTATATCCAAGCGTAGTTGGGAGGTTTCCAAAGTTGGAAAGCAGATAAAACTTTGGCAGGTACGCTAAAATAGCCGGTGTGCCCATATCTCAGATCCCATTTAGATCAATGACCTCAAATCATTTCAGGGCCACTATATGCTCGGGCGTTAAAAGGCCTTGAGTGGGCTGAAATCCTAACCATGTTTTTGTGAGGTGGCTACGTGGCGAGAAGCGGTGCATTTCGGGCCCAAAAGTGGTGTGGGCCTAAACTACTTCCCACGCCCCCAAAATCACGTGCGTGTATGATGTCGTATCCAACAATGACATGTGGCCTCCCCCTAATTGTCAATTCGCTTCACCAATTTCGAGGTGGATTCAATTAATGAAAAATGACCGATAGCTGAAACCTCAACTCAATCCATAAATAGGAAACTTGGAAGCTATGGCCAAGGAGACAGAACTGTCAGCCCAAGGTACCAACTGGATGGTTTCTTCTTCCAGGCCCATTTTGATCTGAGCTTGCGTCTGAGAGGAGGAAACATGCACAGTCTGATAGAAGGAGGCACAGATGAAAGGATTTGAATGGAATGGCTAGATCACACTCCTAGTAGTTGTGAATTAATTCAATTATAAATAGATCAGTTCAAGATTTTGTTAAGGTTGTCGAATGGTTGAGTAGAGCTCCCTATTTTGTAATATTTTGATAACATAGTTGTTCTCTGGTTTTGCATGAGATGTGAAACTTTCACATTAATAGAATTCAAATTCTTTCGTCATCTTGTTTAATGTATGCTGAAACACTCGTGCATGGAGGATCCATACGAGGGTTGTAATTGTATTGTAATGTAGGTTTGATTATAATGATCTCGTGACCCGTTTCAACATTTTCTTTATTGCCTTGTTTCCTCTTACACTGAAATGCTCGTGCATGGAGGATCCAGATGATTTTTTGTAGTCTCATGTTAATGGAGGTTTGATTATTATGCTACTGTGATATATTTCAGTGTCTAAAACTTGAGTTCAAGAGTGCTCTTGTGCCTGAGTTTGCTTCACCAAGATGCATGAAAGATGAATTCTCATGGAAGACTTGTACACCTTTCTCACTAAGTCTTCCTTCTACTCACCTTTAACCTTAAACCACTGACTGAAGTTAATGAGGAACTCATTCCCCTATGCATTGCTTGTCCAGTTTCTGTGTTAAAACATTCTTGTACCGAGTTTTGTCCATTTGACCTCCACCCATAAATCTACCTCCACAAACATATTGATGGGCACTGGGCTTATCCTCTTGCAATCTGAGGGTGAATCTCAGTGCTAACACATACCAATGGGAATTTTTTCAACATAGGTGTCAAAAAAATCAAGGTCACAGAGCATATGTTCCCCATTTGAATTGAACAATTCCACAATTTCCTTCTCATTTTTAATTTCATATTCCCTAATCCAATTTTTTGTTTTCATTATTTCAAGTCTTTAGGTTGTCTCTAGTTTACCATTGAAAATAGATATTTCCATTCTATAAGGGAGGTATTTTGGGAGGAATAGCCCCAAGCATTTATACACTGAATTTTGTAGGTTATTAAACCACCTAGATTTAAATAAGGTCCACTACATTTACATCCATGATACCTACAATACCTATGATTTTATTGTATACAAAACATATTAGATCCAAATAAAGTTGCACCAAATCAAGTATGCCAAATAACACTAAGGATATAAACGATTCTATCATGTTTACCAGAGAAAAATCCATGTCTTGGATAATTGTGCATGGTGTATGCACATATGCCTTACAACATAAAATACCTCTTTATTGGTATGGGTCTTGAAACATTTACATATACTTGTATCCCTTCATATAATTTCTTCAATTCATTGATCAATGGTTGGAAGTAGACATCCATTGTCTTCACTTGTCTTCTACTGGGAACTATAAGAGCCAACATAAGATGTTCATTCTTGATGGACAATAACGAGGGAATATTTTTATTAATTATTGCCACTAGCCAAATAGAAAAGGGTTTTGGAAGGAATATGGATTAATTCCATCCATGGTTATTCTCAATGAAAGGATTCATACTTCGTACTTGAATTTATCAAGCCATGTATCAGTTATATATGTTTCATGGCTATTGAACGTTATAGGATTTGCATAAATCCCAGCTAAATTTTGTTAGAGGTATGATGCCCTTGCAACATGGATAATTGTTTACAACAAAATATCCTTTGAATCCTTGGGGTTGTAGTCATGTGCTTCAATATCTTATGAGGAGGACCATGTGCATTACCTTTTTTATTTTTAATTTCTAGTACTTTCCATGCCCACATTCTAGACATATCTATTTGTTCATTTATTCACCTATGTAAATGATACAATCATTTGGAAAAGTGTGATATGATATGTGCTTAACACCCATCTTTTCTAGCAGTTGTATTACCTCTTCACAATTGTTGGGGAGGAAATGATCACTTGGAAGTACCTCATCTTTGAATAACCTGAATTAGTGGGAAATATAAATGTATACTATCATTAAGAATGCATAAAATCCCTTTTCATTGCTATTTGTGTGACGAATATTCATTAAATTATAGGGGACTTAATGGTTAGTTACCTTGGTAGTGCCAATAATCATGCCTTTGACATACCATACATTGATTCCAAGTTGTGTAGTAAACTGTTTGTCCCTAGTTGGGTATATATTGACCCATATCTAAAGATAGGGGTGGACAAAGCATATATCAATATTTTGAATAAAGTATCAATGTTGAGAATTGTCCCCTATCTCATATTGTGGAAATACATTTAATAACATTCCCTCCATGGAATGGGTATCCCATAAAAAATCATCCGTTCCAACCTCCAATATCATTGTTTTTGTCCCCAACATGTGAAGAACTAGTGTCACTATAGATGTCATGAATTGGTGACTCATGACAGTGGGAATTGAACAAGTGATTGATTCAACCATGCTTGGTATGCCTCCTCTCCAATTTATGCTCATTTAGCATCATTCTCTCAGTTGACATTGTAGTGGGTGGAGGGTAGATGGTATACATGTCACTTGTTGTCTCAATCGTAATTGTAAAAATATTGCACATTAAATCGATGATATTAGTAAACACAATGCATTTAGTATGTACAAACATTATACCGAACATATATCATAAGAATGTAAATTTATTTCCAATACACACACAACCAACCACTTTATAAAATAAATGTTGAATTAAGATATAAATTTATATTAATTCCATTGAAAATCCAAAAATACAATTATTTAATGATATTTTTCTCATGCCCCAAGGGGATGTCTAAAGGTAGTCCCAATGCAAGCCACCTTTGACGAGTGGTTGGAAATCTACACAAGTTATAGTTTATTGAAAAATCATCTTTGAGAGACAAACTATGTGTTGCATGCACAATAACAAATATGGATGCATTCCTTTTCATAAAGAACTCTTTGTCATTGGAGTGTTCCCCAAACAAACAATTTGCATTGAATAAGGAGCACATGTAAATATTTATGAACAATACAATGTTTCAAAATTTCTTGAAGTATAACCATTCATGCACATACTATATATCAAAATGCTATAATTATATTTAACAATATTTAAGTAATCATACTGACTGTAAATAATACCACAAAATGATTTAAGTTATATTGATTGTTTGGGAGGAATGAACACATGTGAAAGGATAAACAACCCAAGATTTGTAGCATCAACTTTAGACTCGAAATTCATGTAATCATTACTACAAAAGAAAACATTTGTCCCAACATTGGGCACATGTAGGGAAGACAACCAAGCACCATACTAAGTGCAATTGTAATAGGTTTGATATTTACTTTAAATCTGATAAGAAGAGATAAGTCATTGTTGCCATTCAACAATTGAACTAACCTTGGTGTGTACAAGGACATTGTTGCTCTCAGATCGTAAATGTTTTTGGACCTCATAGTAGAGATCTTTTAGATAATATTAATATTGTACTTTGGATCACTAGAAATATCGATTGGCTCAAAAAAATGAGATGGATTGATCAACTTCTAATGAAACATAGTTGATTTGGTTTCCAATTTTTCAAAAAGGGATCTTATAAAAATGTTTCGAAATGTCTTTTCTATATCGCCTATTGGATCCTTGACTACAGTGGGAGGTATCAAATTGTTAACTATGGGTAATCGATCATTAACATAATGGGATAGCATGACACATCGAGGGTTCATCTTCAACCCTTTACATTTGAACAACCACATGCTACTGGGGTGTCATAAAAGAAATTCAAATCATGATGAAGTACTATTGGCCCAAGATATTGGAAGATGGCATGTTATAGTTGTTGGGGTAAAGTGGCTCTCAAATTTCATTGTACTTTTTTCCTACATTATCTTGATTTGAATAAAAACTTCTAATTATAGAAAAATTTCTCCAAAAATGGGTTTGTAAGGAAATTATAAAATAATAATCCATGTGTGCCACATCAAAGCCATGTATGCCGCATCACACTGCCATATAAGCTACGATAATCTAGAAATACGAGATGAGAGTTACAAATAATAGTGAGAAGTTTAGATTCTTATGCATAGAGAATAAATGATAATAAATATCATATAATAAATGATTATTGTTAATGTATAATACGAAAGTAGAATAAATAATATATTATTAATAGGCATTGCCTAAACATTCTACATTTTGGCATTTTTCATCAGAATCCGACAATATAAATCTAGGTGAAATTGCATTTTTTTGTTGTTTAAATTGCATTTCGAAATGCATAAATGGATTCAACATGCTAAAAAATCCCCAGTGCACTCTGATTATACATACTTAACCATTCAAATTTTCACATCCAACAATTTCTTGCTAGATTTTAAACAAAATTAAATAAAGAATATCCCCAGAAAAGAGCCAAAATTTAGAAGGTTTAAACATATATAATAACAATTTATAATATAGTCATAATATAATAATATATTATATGAAAATATAGAATATATAATATGAATTAACTAGTATAATATAAAAATACTATGAATGAATGAATATAAATGTGGAAACATTAGAACAAATATATAATATGATATAATAATATTAAATATATGATATAGTCAAATATTATATGAATTAATAACTATAATAAAGTAATACTATGAATATGTACATAAGAAATTGTCAATACTTATTATATTATAATACAAATGTGAATGAGACTATAATATAAAAATACTATGAATGAATGTAAATGTGGAAACATTAGAACAAATATATAATATAATATAATAATATTAAATATATGATATAGTAAAATATTATATGAATTAATAACTATAATAAAGTAATACTATGAATATGTAAATAAGAAATTGTCAATACTTATTATATTATAATACAAATGTGAATGAGACTATGTATTAGAAGATATTTGTAGTATGAATTAAAGATGAAAAGTTCAACATATACTACCAATTAATACTAGGAATTAACTATTATATAAAAACTATATAAAATTAAATTAATAAGCACATCACAACTTTATAACTACTAATTAAATATTATATAATAATTATATAATATTACAAATTAATAACTATATAATATAATAACATTAATATATTATTAATATATATTGGAAGTATGAGATATTATAATAATGGAAATATAATAAAGAAATGATAATAGATGTCATATAATATACAAGGAAAATACTAATAAATATAAAATATCCCATATTCAGTGTTTCAAAGATATTGAACATATCTCGAGACGATCTCACCAAGATCTTAACAAAGTTGAGTTGTACATATGGTTAAATATTGTCAAATAGAAATATAACACACAACCATCCTTGAATTTTATATGTCCAACTCAATTATTATTATTGACTCAATTCTTTGAAATTCTATTAGTTATTAAATTTCAATTCAAGTGACATGGTTTTTCTGATAAGACCCATTTTTGGGGAAAATTTGCTTTAATGAATATTTTGGCACTGATGAAATATCTTTTACATTTGACTTAAATCTCAAATCAAGATTTGCAAAATTCAATGTAGAATTATTCAAATACACGTGTAAAGATAACATAAATTCAATCAAAAAATCAAAATTTATAAATAAATATGGACTTGTTGCAAATGGCAAGGGAGAACTTAACTTCAAATGATATGGAATGAGGGATAGAATACACCATTTAATGTTATCACTTCCCCCCTACATTTGATCCAAAACCATAATCAATACATATCTTATTTTTTAAAAGAATTTTTGGGAAGCATGTAACATTCTAACTTTAAACAAACTTTTGAAGATTTTTTTTTAAGTAAATGACATGCCTAGTTTACATTGGTGCATGGGTGTGTTATTTTCTACTATATGCATTTGATGTGCACTAAAAAAATAGCTACGCTAAAACCTCCATAAATAAAAACCTTCACAAAGTACTAATTGCAGACGTTTGCACTTCTATTTTCGTTGAAAACTGTTACTTCGATGCATTTATGGTAATATAATGCACCGATGTGCTTAAATATAAGAGTTGTACCCCATGTCAATTTAAAAAAAAATAAGCCACACATTTTCCATGAAATCACTAAAAAAAGAGCGAGATTTTCATTTTGTAAAACTGAGTTAAAAAACCCTAATCCTAAATCCATTGTTGTGCTAAACGTTAGAGGGGATACTTGTCCAAGAAAATTTACTAGGTAAGAGATTTCAATGGATAGATTCTTTTAAACAATGTTTTTTTAAAGGGGTCATTGTGGGTCACATAAAAATGTGCAGAAGAGAAATTTTAGGTATGTAACTTCATTGTCTTCATCTCAACAAATTTTTCCTTGATTGATTAAAAAATTCTTAGAAATTTTTATTTACTCCTATTCATATCTATAGTTCATTTCAACATAGTAGAAGGGTTTCAGACTCACCTTCAATACTACAAATCATAACTTTGTTGTTACTTCCATTTTATTTTATGTCATTGTAAACCCTAGTAGTAAGGGTTTCGTTTCTTTACCCTTTCACTATGATATTTCTTTTTTCTTTTTTTAGTCTTTCAGTATTTATTGGCCTCAATATTTATTTTGATGTAAATAATATTTTAATGGACTGAGTCCCCTCATTACATTGGATTCCAAAACCTATCTTTGTTAGTTTTTTAAAAACATTTACAAGTTTCATGATACACATTGTATATGAAATACACACTAGTGTGCTTATTATTGTATAGTGCACTGCTTGACCTATTATAATTAAAAAATGGTTTTGGGCATCACATTTCACATTATACACAATGCACATCAATGCATTTATTATTATAGAGCACACAACTTGGCCATGCAAAGTTTTAGAAAAAAACCATTTTTGGGTTTTGGTGCTCATTGTAAAGTATATAGCATTGGTTCATTTATTATTATAAAATAGACTATTGGGTGAAAAAACATATAAATGTATTAGTGTGTGAGATTTTTTTGTAGTTTTGCATCAGGCTACATGGTGTTCCATACATAATTAAATGCACTGGTGCATATTATTGTATAATACACATCACTTAACTCAAAAACAATTTTAGGCTAAATTTCTCTACTTAGTTTGCAAAACATATTTCAAAATTTATATATTTTATTATATAGGTATTTTATTGATATAAGATGGATGATAGAAGATCAAAGAAAAAAAGTATATAAATAAGCATGAAGGAAGGATGTTCCAATAAGAGAACATAGCCAGTTATTTGAAGTTTTAATATAAAAGTAATAAATTTGAGTTATTCATAGGTTTAAGTGATGCGAATTGGTTAACGTGTTTCGTGTAGAGTAAAAACATGAAAACACTTGAGAATGTTGTTTGTAATCTAAATGGAAAAGAGTGTAAAATCTTTATGGAAATGTTACAAATACGTGAATTAGGTGGAAAAAAATGATTAACATGATTTTTTTTTGAATTTTTACTAATAATGTACTTCTTAACAATAATAGCTAACATGTTTCAAACATTCAATTTCACATATGTTGAATGTTGTGTAGGGACCAACAAAGAGGGAACATAAATCCCTCCCCAGAAGAAACAGATTATGAAATATGCAGATGATCATGAATTAGTTTTTAGATCATTTGGAGTGGTGCTAGAAGTAAATGAACAGGGAAAAAACTTTTATAATAATATGAGGGATATAATGGAAAAAAAATAAACATTCTTTTCACTTATAGTACAAAAATCAATCCAACGAATCCAAGAACCTAGTTATATTTAAAACAGTTTTGTAGCAATGGCGAATGAGACCTTTGAGATTTGCAATAGAAAAAATCATTCAATAAAAAGAATCATTTAGAAAGTATTACTATTAAACATGTTTTCTTTAATATGTATAAACAATTTGATAAAATTCCAAAATTAATGTTTTTTCTATATTTACGTCGATTTTTTGTTGTTGTTGTGATTTTTGTCTTTTTAGGAATATTAATAAAATTGAAGACACTGAATGCGATGATATCTAAAACATGCCATTAGGGATGTCCAAATTTTTTTATAGGGAGATGGTCAAAGAAATAAAATTAATTGAATTGTAGGGGGATCTATCCCAACAACAAATTGCATCAAACATATGTAATTGTCGTTTTTTTAATATTATAAATTATGTGTAATTAGATAGTTTAATTATCACATGAAATAATAAATTTCTGTTGTTTTGTTGTCGCAAAAAAAAATAAAAAAAATGGGTCCCATTCAACACATGAGACGACAAGGTAGAAAACGATTGATCACATAGTTTGTTTGTAATGACCTTTTCCTTAACATTTCATATTTGTTGTGATGCTTATATTTTAATTAATTTACAATTGTGCATGGATGTTTTCTGTTAGGTGCTAAAGTACAAAGAAGATATTTCTGAACATTTGATTAAAATTAGATTACGTATGGGTTGTGAGCATATGTTGGAAAAATTTGTAAGTAGCTTTGTTGTCACTATGTTGATTGAACAATTTGTAAGTAGCTATGTTTTTTTACTTCCCTTATTGTATAATTAATGGATGAAAAATAAATATTTAATTGTATCCATATTTTTTCATGGCATATAAAACTTGTAGGAAACAAATTATGGAATGGATGCATTAGAAAATATGTCTACATGAAATATGGATTCAAAAGAATGTGTACTATGTATGAATCACTTGCTGGTATTGTATGTTTTTCAGTTTAGACAATCATGTATACTATACTATAAATGTAGCTATACTCATTACACTTCATTTCTTTGTTTGTAAATGGAACATGAAGAGGCAGAACAAAATCAAACTACTCAATAAAACATTGCAAATAACCCAAGTACTATATTCCCTGCAAGTGATGAAGAAACGAGGCATGCAAGTAGATTGATGAAGGGAAACATTTCAAGAGATGAATGATTATCAATATAATTGAATTTTACATGTTTAATATTTTGGAATATTTGTTTGTAAAAATCAAACATTTTGTTTAATGTGGACATATTGTCCCAAATAGTATGATAGCATGTTACCAATAATTGTAGCAATTATTTATTATTTTGATTATCATGGAACTTTAGGTTATCTAATTTTGTATGAGGAAATATCCCTTATTCATATATAATAAAATGGGTTTTTTTATTCTATTGCAGTTTTTGGTGTTATAAAATGTTATATTGCAATGCTTTACACATGGATGTTTTGCATTATTACAATGAACATAGGTGTAATCAATTGGTCTATTTGTTTAAATGATATAATATATCAATGGAATGCTTATATTCAAACACGTTAATTATAATTAAAAAAATCAATACTATTATACACAATATTTGATTTTCTGATGAGTAATTGTCATTTTATTAAAAAAAAAAACTAGGGTTATTTGTCAATTTTCATATACACTCTTATGTGACTAATTTTTCAGATCTAAAAAATTGCTTCTTAGTGAACCAAAAATAATTCCCTAGCTGTTATCATTGAACAATTATACACTGAAAATTATTAACTGAAAACATATGCAACAAAAACACAAAAGATCAGAGATGAATCATTAATACACATGAGACTCAATTTCAATTTTGTAATCTTGTTAACATCATAAATCCCGAGGGAAAAAATAGCCCTCCCAACCAATACAATATCACCAGAATATGAGGACAACCTTGTCCTCCAAATTCACCAAAACTGAGAACAACCTTTTTATCCAATAACCATACAAATAAAAAAAAACCAAACCTCAACAATATCCTTGAAAATATCCTCTTCCCATGAATCTACTGTAGGCCACTTGTATGTCTTGCTGACATCACCTATCATCCTGTACTAATTTGTACCTTCCCAGAAAATATATACGCGATTCACCTTACTAGAAACCCTTGTACATACACTGTTCTCTCAATTGAAAATCACGTATACCCTATACACAATTTGTCCTTCTGCAACCTGTGTATATATGCGCTTCGTCCTTCTACAAACTGCGTATAAGTACCGAAATTTGTTTTTCTTCACACATGCGACCTTCTTCACTTCTCTCTTCTAGGTCAGATTCACCACTTTCCAGACTTTCCCTTTTCTAATATCACCAATCCTCCTTGGCACAAGTGCATAATCACTTATGCTAACTTCATCATGTCACCACACTATGGCACAATATGAAATGTCACAATGAACTCTCTCCTTTATATACAATCCTTAGGGGTCACCATAGAATCCCCATCACAAGTCAACATAAAATTAGTCTTTCCTTGTGGGTGTGAAGACCCAACACATGCCCACAAAGTCCATCACCAAACCCATGAAGCCCCCACTCAAATCCAAGGGGTTCAAATTGAAAGTGTGATGTGGTGCCCACAATGATTCCCACATGCCCAACACCTAGGTTCATGTGAGGATACCTGCCCAAAGCTACAAAACTCAACACTCCCTCTTAGCGAGGGAGGTATTCTCGCCACACTCCACAAGTGGGAATGCTTCCCGATGCTACAAAAGCATCAACACTCCCTCTTAGCGAGGGAGACATTCCATCATCCATCATCACCTGGAAGTATCTTTGTCTCCCGCATTGGATCCTCTACCACAATTGATATCCAATTCATCTTATTGGTTTCTCCCTCTTTGACTGAAGAAAATCCTGTTGTCTAGAATGATCCCATCCTAGAAGACATTCTGCTCCTAGAAGCCTCCTACCTCTGAACAACCTTCCTGGCCATATTAACCCATGACGCCATCCTGATAGTCTTGGAAGATTCCTCTCTCCCATATGTACCTGAAGGTTGGTTCCCACTAAATGACTGACTCTCCCTCTGAGCCTCCTGACCCCCTCTGAATGAATTCCCTCCGAGTCTCCTAAATTCCTTTGAAGTCGATATCCCTCTGAATCCACTGACTCCCTATGAATGAATTCCTCTAAAGTCACAATCCCTCTGAAGTTAGACTCCCTCTGAGTCTACACAACCTCTAGAGATACCTTATCCCTATCCTCTATCCTCTGCACAATCCTGGGAGGTTTCTCCTACCCACTAGATCCTAAGGGATGACTCCCTCTGAGACAATACTGGTGGTAAGGATACGTGCCTCACTACTTGTGGAGCTACCTGATCCCTTTGAAGCTGTGCTACTAGTGGGGCCATCTTCCTCACCATTGGTGGAGCTACATGCTCCTCCTCCTTTATCTCTCAGCTCCTACTAGCCACAACACTCATAGTATGGCCCCTCAGATTATATAGGTAACCCTCCTTAAATCCAAAAACCACTATTGATTTGAAGCTAGACCTTCTGGATACAAGCAATAATTTTCCATTTTGAAACAATACATGATATCCCTTCCTCTCAATCTCTGAGACTGAGAGGAAAATCCTCCTATGTTCTAGCACCCACAACACATTTGACATCCTCAATATCTCTCCTGACTCCAATAAAAACAATACTGTACCAGATTATTGTACTGAATGCTTGGATTGTTTGCCAAGATCCACACATAAGTCTAAGCTAGTCTTTGTGAAAGTGTCAAACAACTCACTAACACCTGTCATATGGAAAGATACTCTACTATCCACAAACCAAGTTTCCCTACTGGGGATTGTACCTGAAAGGGATGAGACCAACAATATATCCCTCTAGAACATGTTTTCAACCTCATCAAACTCTGTTGTTGATGTCTGCTGCCTTCTTCCCAATTTCCTTCGGTGTGGACACTATGAAGAAAAATTACCATAGTCATGACATTCAAACCATTTTTATCCTCCCTGGACACCAACCGAGTCTCCTCTTGAATACAATCAGTCCATATTCTCTCAATCTATGGCAACATCGACTCTCATGCATAGATCCCCTCCACAAAAGGTTCCCAAAACTTGGGAAGACCAACTCAACATCCAATAAAACCTATCCATCTTGGATCAACACTTCATATACCTACTCCTTAATCCCTAAGGTTGAGAACACACTCTTGATACCATAACACATTTTCCACTCACAACACACCCCCTGACTCCATTTGGAATACCATTTCTCTAGATCCATTTACTACATGCATGTTCCTTCTACTAAGCTCCCTGTACATATCTGAGTTAGAAACTGTGAAACTCACGAAAAAATCATGTGCCCCTGTCATGTGCGGGTGTCTCTCTCTATATAAGAACCGTGGAATCCTCCAAGGAAAACATCCCTCTTCCCAAAGTCACAACAATTCAATGAAATTCTACCCAAGGCCATCATCCAAGTCACCAAAAACTCTTTGTGTTTTCACATGCTACCATTAATCCTATGTCCTTTTATGAACAGTCCCAAGATGTGATTGGATACTCAATCTAGTCCACTCTAGACCATTGAAACTCATCTCTGCAATTTTCCTCATCCTCTTGGGTCAAATATTACCACATACATTGTCATACCTCAACATTGTGCAACTCTTTGGCCCGATGAAGACTTTATCTCATCAACCTTTAAAACATTTGAATCCACATTGTTCGTGCCAAAGTACATGAGCTGCATCCATTGTAACTCACCATGAAAATTCATCGGAAGTCCATCCACAGGGTTGGAAATTTTCCAAACAACATACTGTTGTGATTCAATCTCTCCACCAATTCACTAGAACTCCCAACCTGCCACACCACTGAGTTGCAATAGACCAAAACTCCTCTTCTAGACAGTCTTCTCCATGTATCAAGCTAGAGACCATATAATATGTTTCCACCTACAATCATCACTGTAGCTCCTTCTCAGAGATAACTCCTCAACTCCCTTAGAGTTGTCACCTGTGACCTGCCAAGAACAAGAATAAGAACAAGAACAACACTCCTCCAATGTTGTATCCAACTGTGTCTCAAATATGATCCCCTTCTCTTCAGATCCCAAACTTTGATTCCATGTCAATTTTCACATACACTCTTATGTGACTAATTTTCATATATGAGAAATTGATTTCTAGTGAACCAACACTAATACCCTAGTTGTTATCATGGAAAAATTCTACATTGAAATTTATTGACTTAAAACATATGTAGTGGAAACAAAAAAGATCAGAAATTAATCATCAATACAAATGAGACTCAATTTCAGTTTTTTAATATTGTTAACTGTTGTGCTACTTATATGTTTAGTATAATGCACTCATTAATTATCAATCCGTGATTCGTAATCAACAGAGTTGCAAGACACCCGTAAGAAAGGTAATTCTAATGTCATGAGTATAGAACTATTCTAGACTATGCATGCTGAAAATAAGGCAAAGTAGCAAAACAAAACATGGTTGTCTTTCACAGAGAGGCTATCTACTCCATTATGGCACATGCAAGTATGAGATGGAGTTATTTTGATAGATCAACTCTGCTATCTGACCCAGAAAGCTAACTATGCAATCATGCTTCTGAAAGGGAAATCACACATCAATCATCACTCATCAATCATCGAGACATAGTATGGGTAGTTCAATAGTCAATATACTGAGTATGTTGTGGTTCACAATGTGCTGTTGTAAACTTCACTAGTTCTCCATCAATTATGTTTGACTACTGCTGCCAACATTCATGCCCATGAAACAAAATCAAATTCATAAAAACAAAAACAAAGCATATGCAAAACAGAGTAAGTAAAGATCTCTAAACAATCGAAACCTAAACTGAACTATACTGCTATCCTCTGAAAGGGTCAAAGATTAATCTATTCTAACATTTATACTATTGAAATCAACTACTAACACTAATCTATAAGGATGATGACCTTTGTTGGGTGGTGGGCCCTTGCTGCTTCAATAGGTCAGCGACTGGAATTTATAGTAAGCTTGCTTTCGATCCACACATTACTCTTACCCAAAATTCAAGACATAGAATTAAACTATGCTAACAACTTAACTCATATTCATTCATAAACGATCAAGACATGGAAATAAATGACATCCTTCTATTAAAATTCAACTCATAATATGTTCTACAATATGTAACGCTGCTTCACATGCTGGATTATACTAACTCTCTACTACCTCCACCATCCTTGTCATGACTATTTAAACAGTCTTAGTCGTGAAACACAAGGAGGTGAGATCTTTAGCAAATCAGTCAATTGTCAAATTTATATATTCGGTTACATATTTTAAGCTTCATCCTCATGACACGAAGTGTATAAGGATGAAGCAATAAACACACAAGATTATCATAACCTTGCTAGAGCTTTAATGATTCAACAAACATCCAACAATTATCTTTGGTACAATATGGAGCTAAACTTGGTATATTCTTCTTCCTATATTGGTACCGAATCATGACAGGTGAGATTCGATAAATGGTACTGGATTAGAACAGTGCACAAGTGGTTGGTACTAGACTAGAACAGTCTGCGGCTATTGGTACCGGATCACGACAGTGAATGGTTCGGTACCAGATCTGAATGGAAGGTGCGCTTGGTACCGGATTCAGGCAATATCAATCTGGCGTATAAGTACCGGATGGCTGAGCTAGTACAGAAAGGATGGACTCATCTAGAGGTCAAATTTTACACATGGAAAATTAAAACATTAGTACATGAAACATTTAGTCTCCTAGCTTAATAAACCACAAAAATGCATGAATTAATTATACTTTACCTTATGACCTCATTAATGGATAATGGTAGTGTTCTTTGTCATTTATCCAAGCTTAGGTAAGCTAAAAAGGTATAGATGAGGAGTATAATAGGGTAGTGGGGATGTCAATTTAGAGGCTCAACATTCTCCCATGCCAAAACCATTGCATGTCCTCATGCAACTGAAACAAACCCAAAAGTTTTAAAAATTTGAGACTCCATTCTTTACTTCTGTGGATCAATGATGTTGATGGCTGAGGCTTCTTCTTTCAGCTCCTTTTTTATGACCCTAATGTATTGTAAGAGTCTTAGTACCTTCTTGAGCTTATTATAAGTCTCTTCATGGTCATCTTGAAGTTGCTGGCTGGTTGCCTTCAGTTGCTCGTTTTCCTTTTTGATATACTTGTCCAATAGTTGGTATTCCTTCACTTCTTATTTGAGTTCTTGGTTTTGTTTTTCCAGCTTCCCAATCTTTTTCTTCATCTGTGCTTTTGTTAAGGTCCTTGTTGACTCCATTGTTTCTGGCTAGATGTATTCTCTTTCCTCCACTTCCGCCCTCATCCCACATAAAGTAATAGTGACTTGTTCCTCAGTCAAGCTAGGGATGTCATCCTGGACTGATAGGTCTTTAAAAGGGGAGGTGAGATCTATTGGATCTTCATCTGTATGAGGATTGGCAACTACTTTTCCTTTCTTTGCCATGCTCCTTGTGGTTCTTTTACAAGGGGGTACTGGATCAAAGGTGCTCACAGGCTTCCTTTTCTTCTTTTCTGTTTGTGGAATGGTTACAGGGGATTGTTCTATAGACTGTTCACTTTTATTTTCTGAGCTATTCTTCTCTTTCCTCACAATTTTTTGTCTTATGAACCTTCTCCTCAAGTGCTACTGTTGAAATCTCCTCTACTAATTTGGTTTTACCTTTTGATTCTTGACTTTTAAAAATCTTATTGACCGTGGAAGAGGGACCTGCTTGTTTACTAGCTTTATCATTTTGGCTCACTGTTATGGATGATGATGGAGTTACCTTATCTTTCTTGCCCTTTTTCTTTTGAGGTTCCTTATCTTTCTCTGGAGTAAGCTAGGTTTCCTCTACAGGTTTTTTTTTTCTGTGGGAAGGTGTTGAGTGATGAGGATTTTCCAGCTAATCCTTTGCTTCCTTATTTCATGCATAACTAACATCTTAATAAGACCTTGATGGTAAATGCTAGTCTTCTCAGTTTTGGATAGGGATTTGACACCTTTTACCATCTTGTTCAGACTCATCCATAAAAAATATGGGAAGTCAATTTCAGGGCCTCCTTCAAAGTGTAATAGAAGCCTAAGATGATATATGAAGGTTACAACATACCTGCCCTCACAAGTGAGGAATCGTTGAAGACTAGCAATCATTGGATGATACTCTTCCTTGATATAGTTCCTAGGAATCCCCTTTTTCCAATCAAGGTGCTGATGGTCTTCTTTCAAAAATCATTGGCACATTTCCTTGTTGATTCCTACTCCTTTGAAATACTTGACTCCTCTGTTAGGTAATCCTGTGGCTTCCCTTAAGGTTGCTTCATTGATTGTTAGCTGCAGATTGTCTATGTGCGCAATCTTTCCATTGTAACCCTGAATAAATGCGTGAGATACCTTCTCATGACAGCTTGTGAATTTCTCCAAAAATGGCATCCATCCCGCTCTAGCATATTTCTCTCTACACAACTGAAACTCCTCGGTCTCTCTATAAATATGGAAGACCGGTTCATGTCTACTTACAACCATCTTTATAAATTGTAAGAAAAAAAATTGGGTTGTAGCACAAGGATTTAGTCAGCTGATGAGGGTAAGGGTTTGGTACCAGAGATTGCAGGGAGGAGTAAGATCAGAACTGGAGAAAAGTTGGTAACGACAAAAAAACTATGGTGATGGCGTCGCTAATTCGGATGGTGAGTTTAAGTAAAGATGCCGTAAAGGACAATTAGGACAAGATGAGGCTCATCAATCAATCATGAACTCTCTCAGTATTAGAGGCAAATAAGATGGAGTAATAAAGCTAACTTAGATTAATCAATAAGTATAAAATCAAGAAATAACCAAAGAACCAATGTTCTTCATCAAAATATTACAATAGAAGGGAGCCTAGCTCAACCATTCGACCTTAACAAAATATCAAAACTGCCTATATATACTAAAACTGATGCAACCACTAGGAATGTGATTGGATCCTTGCATTCAAAGTTTCCAGTCGACGCCTACTCTATCATCTTGTGCAGGCCTTCTTATGTCAGACGTGAGCCCGACTTAGTTATGTTCTTTGTAGGAAAATCTATCCCTCGAGAAACTTCAGATTGTCAATTGCCCCCCACGACCATTCTCAGTATGCTTTCCATTTACGGTGTGAGACAAGGTCTCAAATGCCACCCCCATTTTCATTAACTACCTTCATTGGGATCGGGATGAGGCCTGACACCCATGAATGTTCCAGGCGGTGCCCAAGAATTCTTCTATTCAATCCTGGTGCCTCGAGGCCATGCATATCTTCTTTTGTGACCAATATGGGTGCTTTCGGCCTTTGGTGCAACTCCTCTCCATCGCTCCTTCTTCAATGTGAACTAGGGCTATGAACCTACAGAATTGCACGATTGTGGGCGCAACCAAGGGTGTTTTGAAATAAAACCTCTTTTGTCCCCACAATTCACCATGAACCACCACGTGTCCCTTTCTAAAAACCATGATTTCAATTGCGGCATGCCCTTGAAAATTTAAAAACGTGCGCACCTTCCGACCCTGCAATGGAGCATGACCATGGATCTTGTGATATGAGATGAGGCTTCCTGATCAACGACCCAACTCTGGCTCCTTTTAGATTGATGGATCAGATCTTCCCTTTTCAAATCGATAGTCGAGATCTGCTTCACGATTCGGGCTTCAGACCTTTCAAACTTCAAACTATATTTTCCCCAAGAAAAACCTCTAGAGCTAAGGATATGATGACGTTTGGCTCCTAGATTTGGATGGTCGAGATCCACTTCGGGCCTCTGGGCTCCAGGAAAATCCAAACTCAAATCTCGCTTACCTTCTGTGATTTTACACGGAGTTGTCGATATACTGATGCACGTCCCCTTCAATCAACGGTTCTTCTCCTTCTTCAGGACTTTGACCCCTTCAACTAGATCAACGACCCTTCTTTTCCCTCCTCGATCAATGATCATGTTCTCCTTCGGGTCTTCGGGCCTTTTCCTCCTTCGCTTTCCTCCAGATCTCTAAATATAGCGTCGTGTGGCTCCTCATCTTCCTCCATGCGCTTTTACCCGGAGCTATGGATATGATGACACATGGCTCTTGTTGATCAACAACTCAGATTCAGTTCGAGACTTAGAAAACTTTGGGACTTTGCAATGCTTAACTCCCACAATTCTCTGGAGTGCTGAAATCCAAAGCGAGGGATCTGCCTCAACATGTCCTCAACTTTTTATGGCTCAAATTATTTCGGGAGTTCAGGATTCGACACTTTGAGTATTCCACACACTTCTCAATTAGAAACTCCCAAAGATTATTTCCCCGAATACTTGGATCAACTGCCACCTGTCCCTTTAAAGATCAACGACTCATTCTCTCTTTGGGCCTTTTTCTTCGGTGCTATGCTTCGTGCAAATTTTAAGATTCCAAATGCCCATGAGCCACTAATCTGAACTCCACATGGAATTCCCACTGTTGAAAACTGAACCTGCCTTTTTTCTTGATTCGGGTCTAGAATAGACTGCTCTGAGTGTTGTTCTTTGAGCCTGCGGGTGGGGCCTATGTAAAAAAAGACTTGGATGAATGGATAGGGGCTAGGTAAACAGGGAGACTGGGGCACTTTAAAAACAGAGGGGGGAATACCAAAACGATTTTACAAGACAAAGGGGGAAACATTTAAGACTTGGTTTGCGAAAAGGAGAGTGACAGGGAAAAATTATAGACTTAGGTAGAAACCATAAACCCACAGGACTCTGAAAAGTTCATGTGATAACATTTGGCTCCACAAGGGATGGCATGCTCCTTGCGAGCTACCAAGAACAAGTAGTTATAGTGCCTTAGATGTTGGGTTATGGAGTCACTTATAAAAAGCAAAAACAAAAGAAAAATGATATTTACAATGACATGCGAAGCCACTCATGGCTTAAGTAAAAAACTTCTTCAGAAAATGCCCATTTATAAGGCTACCAAAAACTTCAACATCCTCCAAATCTTGCAACTTGTAAGTGTTATTTGAAAAAACCTCAGAAACTTTGAAGGGGCCAATCCACAAGGCCTCAAATTTACCATGCTTGCCTTTATCTTGTTTAGGTGCATCCCACTTGAGTACTAGATCTCCCAGCTGGAAATCCTCTTTCCCTACTTTTCTGTCAAAATCCTGCTTGATCTCCTGTTGATGGTCATGGTATTTGTCCAGTAGTTTCTCCCTCGTTTGCTGCACTTGCTTTTGATCATATTATCTGGTTTTCCTTGATAGTCTTGGAAGAATTTTTCCACAGGTAAGGCGAGTTGAGAGGGAAATATGGACTCAACTCCATACACCAAATGGAAAGGAGAGACACCAAGAGATCTATTTGTTGTCACTCTATCAGCCCATAAAGAAAATTTAAACTTTGAATCCCAGGCCTTCTTGTTGTCCTCTAATAGTCTTTTGATGATCTTAATAAGGCTCTTGTTAGAGGACTCTGCCAGTCCATTCCCTTGGGGGTAGTAAGGAGTAGAGTGAATCAATGTGATTCCAAACTGTTCAAAACAATTAATCAATGGTTCATCCTTGAAATATGTAGCATTATCAGTGACAATTTTGTTTGGACAACCAAATATTGCTATAATTAGGGATGATTTTAAGGATGGAAATTTATTTTAAAATGTAGAAACCTTGGCGAATATTACTTATCTTTCATATGCCAACTATAAATGTTTGGCGATATGTTTCTAAAAATATTCAAATTTTTAAGGATTTTATATAGTTTTTATAAAATTTTGGCGATTTTTAAGGTAAAATAATTTTATCCTATAGAATTTGAGTGAATCATTTTTAAAATAGCGAATCTCGTTTTTGGAAAAACCATGGAAAATTAGCCCATGAGCGAAATTTAGCCCCTAAAATCATCCATGGCTATAATATCCTCAAGAAAATCAATGATTACCCTGTGGGAAGCATTTCTTGTGGGGATGGATTCTATCCATTTAGTAAATTAGTCTGTGGCAGTCAAGATCCATCTATGTTGACCACTTGAAGCAGGATGAATTTCCCCAACAAAATCTAGGCCCCACTGCTGAAAGGGACCTAAAGCTACCACAAGTTTCAATGGCAAAGACTTGAGTTGTTGCTTTCCAGAGAATTTCTGACACTTGACACAAGACCTGATATTTTTACAGACATTAGTGAAGAGACTAGGCCAAAAATACCCATCCCTGAGAATCTTGTAGGTTGTGGTTCTCCAGAAGTGATGCCCCCCACATAAACTATCATGAAAATCATACATAATATTTTGGGCTTCCTGTGGGTCTAGACATCTCAAAATCACTCCTAAAGGGTCTTTCTAATATAAAACTTGATCAATAAGACAATATTTTATTGATTTGAGCTTCAAATCTCTCACCCTGTTCTTTTCCATACCATCACGAGGCTGCAACTTCTATAGGAAAAATATAATGTCCTTGTACCAAGTGCATCATGCCAATGGAGGGCTGACATGAGAACCTTCATCAGACAACTCAACTTGTTGATTTTATGAACAACTGTTGATGAAATGGACCCCCAAAACTCTGCAATTGGATTCAACCAACAACCTAGCTAAACCTTGGCCTTTAACCAATTTGGTGGGCTTTATCTCAATATCAAATTCAACAATCTTGGCAATCCACTTGCTCCTTCTTTCGTCTATGTTAGGCTGGATGAGGATCTCCTTCACAGAAGATGAAGGGACATATGCAATGAATTTTGAATGCAACACATAAACTCTAAAAGCTTTGAGAGCTTTGACCAAAGCATAGGCCTTCTTTTCCATGATGTCATACTTTATTTTAGCATCTCTTAGTTCCCTACTGAAAAACGAAATGGGTTTCTCTAACCCTTCAACATTCTTCTGCAACAAAACAACTGCTACTGTGTCAAATGAAGCAAAGGAGAAAATCATAAAATCCTTGGAGTAATCAGGACTGATGAGCACAGGTGCTTCAGTCAAGGCCTTCTTTATTTTATCAAAAGAGTTGCGAGATTCAATGGTCCATTTGATGTCATTCCCTTTCCTCAACATGGTTGTGATGAACTTTACCAACTCAACAAAATTTGAAACAAACCTTCTCAAAAAATTAATTTTCCCCAAGAAAGACTGGACTTATTTCTTGGATCTAGGGAATGAAAAAGTTTGGATAAATTCTACCCTTCTTGGATCATTCTTTAGTCCCTTAGATGACACAATGTGTCCTAACAATTTCCCCTCTTTCATGGCAAATAATGAATTTTTGGGATTTAAAGAGAGACCAAATTTTCTGCATTTCAAGAAGACCCTTTTCAAATGACCATAATGTTCTTTATCAGATTGTGAGAACACTGTTATGTCATCCAAATAAATGACCACAAACTTGTTCTTCTCTCCAATAAAGGCTATGTACATGGCTCACTGAAAGGTCGCTCCTACGTTCATCAACCCAAAGGGCATCTTAGCATACATGAATGTACCCCAAGGAGTGGTAAAGGTTGTATTCTCTCTATATTCAGGCAATACAGAGACCCGATTGTATCCAGAAAATCCATCAATCATGGACATCCTAGATTCACCTGTCACCCTCTATAATATGTTTTTCATCTTTGGTAAGGGGTAGTTGTCCTTTTTAGAACTTCTATTCAAATTTCGGAAATCGACACATAGTCTGATTTCTCCATTCTTCTTTCTCACTGGGACCAAGTTGGCCACCCATTTAGAATACCTCAAACAAATGATAATCTGGACATCCAAAATCTTTTTTACCTCTTTCTCCATAATGGGCAGCAACATAGGATTTATTTTTCTCAATTTCTGCCTAAATGGATTGGACTCTTCCTTAAATGGGATCTTGTGCTCAATGATACTTGTATTGTATGTTATGATATCTTCATATGTCCAGACAAACACATCAGAAACCTCTTTTAACAGTTCAGCATATTCAACCATTTTCTCTCTTGACAAGCTGCTTGACAACTTGACAAATTTGGGATCCTCTTCTGTACCAATATTGTACTCAGTTACATCGACATCATCAGTTGAACCTTTAAACTTTACTGCCAAATCATTCCCATCAAACAAACTTTCTAGAGGAACTAGTCCCTTTGGAATATGGTTGCTAGGTAGCTGAAGAATATGGTGATTCATAATTTTATTTAAAAATACATCAGCATGAGGATTACTTTCATAATCATGATCCTGATCAATATGTAAAGTAGAGAACTCATCAACAGACTCAAGAAACTTTTTGATCTCATTATCATCCTCAAACACCTTCCAATGATGGACATTGTCAGGTATAGAGGGTCTATATTTCACCTCTACATCATATTTGAGTTTGGGTGGCAATGAGACTCTGAAATGGCTTGTTGAGACAGCCAAAGAATCAGACATGGTATTCTTCTCTCTTGGAATAAATGAAATGTTGAAAGCTAGGAAGAAACTGTCAACTAGGTCCCATACTTCATTTCTGCAAGTCTTAAACCTAGAGTGCTTGGCTTGATAAATATTTGATCCGATGAACAATTATTTCTGCATCCCCAAATACTAATAGCTCTTCAATCCCCATTTCTTTTGAAGCCCTTAAACCCAAAACAAGAGCTTCATACTCTGCCACATTGTTGGTAGTTTCAATTTCTAGTTTGTAGGACAAAGGTATAGTTTCTCGACAAGGTGAAATAAATACCACTCCAACACCAACACCTTCTTTAGAAGACGCTCCGTCAAAGAACATCTTCCAAACAGAGGTAGTTGGAGGAGGGATTTCAAAAAAAGTAATGGGTTGCTTTCTGATTTCAAGAGGAGTTTTAGGAGCATCAATGAGCTGCAATATGATGGATCCCAAATCAGTGTCAAAAGAAAAAATAGGATGCTTGGTGGGGTTTTCTTCATCACTGATGATGTACGCGAGTTTCGCTTTCCTGTAAAGTCTCCTTTGTTCACCCCCGAACACAAGAATGGTGGCGTATGAAAGGTCCATCTGCAAGGTTCCCCCCAGTCTCTTTATCCAAGATATAGACAAGAGCATCCCGAACTTAGGGGGAACATCAACCACAACGATATCCATGACCATGCTATTCATTGGTAGCTGGAACAAAGAAACAACTAGGTCCTTGATAACCCCAAGGCACTTCACCTTCTTGGAGTCGAAAGAATACAGGTCGTGGTAGGATTTTGTAACCTCCAACCCGAGCTCTTCCATGACAATTTTAGGCATAATATTGTGAGATGCCCCTGAATCCATCAAGTTGTTATGCATCACCTTATCATGGATGTTCAATGAAGTGTAGAAGGGAGGGGAGGGGTCATCTCTATTCTCTATGAAAGACCCTAATATGACAACTGGCCTTTCATATTGGAGGTTAACTGAGTCTATGGAGTGAGATGCAGGCTCAGATTGAAAATGTTTTGATAGGCACCTTTTGAAATCCTCATTCTTGACTAAATCTGAGAGAGGTACAGGGATTCCAATCTTTTGAATCTCATGCTCAAAGCTATAAGGGGAGGGAGGCTTTAGAATATCCTTCACCTATAGGATAGGAATTTTGACCAATGGTGGGGGGATCTATGCTTCCCTTTCTTCGACGTTGTCTGCTATATCTCTAGCAGGTTTATCAACTCTAGCAGGCCACTCGGGAATCTGAGGATTTCCTTCTTTCTTCCTTGATCAGAGGTTATATCTATTCAGATCGCTGATGGTCTTTTCTCCTTTTCTCATCTCATTTAGTTGATTACTCATGAGGGCCTCTTCATATGCAGACCGAGTTAAATGAAGGGACAAAGAGGTATCTCCAAGGCAATGGATCTCATGATCAATATCTTATTCCTCTTCATCTTCATCAGTAACCAGGTTATTTTGGAGAGGAGTTTGGATTTTCTGATCATCTCTGTCCATGTTTCTATGATCTCTTTGGATGGCCTGAGGGGCATTAGTTGGTCTTTTGGAACTACCCCTATTATCAACATTTGGGGGATTTCTATAGCTTTTCTTTCCTTCCAATTCCAACCTTTCCACTTTAGTAGAAACTGATTTTAGTAGCTTGGTTACTTCATCCATTTGATGGGGGGCAGTAGAGGAACTAGAATTCAAAGTTTCAGACCTACCTTTTCTTCTGTCTCTATTAACCTTACTCCTAAACTTGTCAACTGCCAATATATTGGATTCTACTTCAAGGGATGCATCTTGCATATGACCCAAGGAGGTAGCTCTTATTTCTCTCAATAGGAGGAAAAAATTAGAGTCAAAATAACTAGCACAAGTCATCTTGGTGGAGGTTTCTGTAGGTTTAATTTCAGCGGGAATCCTTTTATACATATTATTAAATCTTTTCGAGAAGTCTGAAACAGATTCCCCCTCTTCTCTCTTAAGTTCCTTGAATTCTGTAATATAATAAAGGAGATATTTTTTATTCCCCCAATGTCTTAAGAATGAATCATCCAGAGCAACAATACCATCAATAGATCTAGGAGGAAAGTCCTTAAACCAATCCCCGACATCACCATCAAGGCTCTGCACAAAAAATCTTATCCACACATATTCATTTTCGATGACCTGAATCTCTACAAATATATAAAAGGATGTAAGGTGCTCTTCTACAGTCACGTCTCCCTTCCCTGTGAACTAGGGCATGTACTTAAGGTAGTCCGAGGCTGGGAGAGCATTCATAGGCTGAGGTAAAACCAGAGGGGAATATCTAGCATCCAATATCTTAGCCATCATGTTCCCAGGAGGATTAGCACCTGCTATTTGGACTTGAACTGGAGGAGAACTAGGAGGAGATGGAGTTTGGACAGGTGAGACTGGGGTTGTGCTTCTGGGAGAAAAATTAAAAGGCTGAGTGTTAGGAGATAAATATGAGGGGATAGAGGGAACAAATGTTTCCCTTTCTATAACTGCAACAACTCTAATAGGGGGAGGAGTGGTAAATCCTGGAGTGGGAAATCCTTCTAAGGTCCTGGGTATGAACTGATTCACAACTTCAGGGGAGATAGGGGTGTCAAAAATCTCTCCTTCCAAACCAAGAATAGGATGGGAGAAATCAACATGAAAACTCCCAAAATTTAAATTTCTTTAAACTCCAGTAAATGGTATAACATGAGAATAAGAAGCAACTACTGGAGTTTGTAAAGAGGGATTAAGAAGATTACCAGGATCACCTAGTACAGTAGTTGAAGTACCTTCCTGAGTGGTTTTTCCTTTTCTAATAATTTTCTCTGGGTCAACTTCAAGTGTGGCTAGAGGAAGCTATGGAGTAGACCTCGTGTGTTTGCCTTTCAGAGCCACAACTGAAAAGTGGAGTCTCCAGGTGTAAGATGCAATATTCAATGGTACTAATATCTGATGAACCTTCAGAATCATATATTCTTTGTCGTTCTATCCCATGGAAAAGTCTTCAATTCACTCTCTGACAACAACATCAGAAATGTTAGCACTAGAAGTCACCCTCAGATTGCATAGAAGGTAAGCCCAATACCCATCAGTTTATACAGTAAATGTAAATTAGTTTTAAGAGGCCAAATGGAGATATGAACCTACACAATTGCACGATTGTGGGCATGAACAAGGGTGGTTTGAAAGCAAACCTCTTTTGTCCCTGCAATTCACCATGAATCGCCACACGCCTCTTTCTAAAAACCACGGTTCCGATTGCGGCCTGCCCTTGAAAATTTAAAAATGTGCACACCTTTCAACCCTGCAATGGAGCGCGACCATTGATCTTGTGATCTGAGATGAGGCTTCTTGATCAACAACCTAGCTCTAGAACCTTCTATATTGATGGATCGGATCTTCCCTTTTCAAATCGACGACCGAGATCTGCTTCGCAATTCGGGATTTAGACCTTTCAAAATTCAAACTATATTTGCCCTAAGAAAAACCTCTGGAGCTAAGGATATAATGATGCGTGGATCCTGGATTTGGACGGTTGAGATCCACTTCGAGCCTCTGGGCTCCAGGAAAATAGAAACTCAAATTTCTCTTACCTTCTGTGATTTTACCCAGAGCTTTCGATCTACTGTCGCGCATCCTCTTCAATCAACGGTTCTTCTCCTACTTCGGGACTTTGACCCCTTCAACCAGATCAATGACCCTTATGCTCCCTCCTCGATCAATGATCAAGATCTCCTTCAGTTCTTTGGGTCTTTTCCTCCTTCACTTTCCTCCAGAGCTCTATATTTGGTGCCGCCTAGCTCCTCGTCTTCCTCCATGTGCTTTTACCCGGAGCTATGGATCTGGCGACATGCGGCTCTTGCTAATCAATGACTCAGATTCACTTCGGGCCTTCGGTACTTCAGACACTTTGGGACTTTGCAATGTTTAACTCCCACAATTCTCTAGAGCATTGAACTCTGAAGCGAGGGATCAACCTCCACGTGTCCTCATATTTTTATGGCTCATATTATTTCGAGAGTTTAAGCTTCGACACTTCAGGAATTCCACACACTTATCACTTTGAAACTCCCGAAGCTTATTTCCCTGAACACTTGGATCAACTTCCACCTGTCCCTTTAAAGATCAATGACTCATGCTCTCTTCAGGCCTTTTGCTTCAACGCTATAATTCGTGCAACTTTTAATATTCCAAACACCTGAGAATCGCTAATATGAACTCCACATGGAATTCTCGTCGTTGAAAACTGAACCTGCCTTTTTGCTTGATTTGGGTCCAGAATGGATCACTCTGAGTGTCGCTCTTTGAGCCCCCAGCTGTGACCTGTGTAAACCAAGACTTGGATGAATGGATAGGGGCTGGGAAAAGAGGGAGACCAGGGCACTTTAAACACAGAGGGGGAAAAATGAAAACGATTTTACAAGCCGAAGAGGGAAAATTTAAGACTTGGTTTGCGAAAAGGAGAGAGTCAGGGAAAAATTACAGACTCAGGTAGAAACCACAAACCCACAGGACTCTAACAAGTTCATGTGATAACAATACCATTTCCATTTTCATTACTATTATTTTAAAGAATTCATTGTTCGACAACAAATGTATTCCAACAAAGGAAAAACACCTTCAGTAACCACTCACACAACAAGATCAAATATCAAAACACTGATGTTTTGACGTGGTAAAACCCCTACGAGAAAACATCCAGGGCCCCAACCAATGCGAGCACCTGGAGAAGTTTATTAATGCAAAATAAAAAGATTACATAAAGATTTTACAAGAGAGTTTCTCACAATCGATCATCGAAAAATGACCCTCCATGCTATTTAAATAGATATCATGGACCAATTGGGTGTTAATACACATATTAATGGTCGTTAATATCGAGGAGAATATGAACCATCATATCACTCTATGTCGGGAACATATCATGACTGTCAGATTTCCTAACTACAAATGCATACTAATGCATACTAAAGAAAAACACTAAGAAACACACTTTTACCTAATGACACATTATACCAAGTAGGTATTAACTAACTCCTAAGTGTCTAAATATCCTAACATCCACTACTACATATTGAAAAATTTGCGACGACTACTTGCGACGAAAGTACCCTTTCGTCGCAAAATTCAAGAGAAAGAGTTCAATTTTTCAATTTTTTTATAAATCCGGCCCGAATTCGTCTCTCTTGCGACGGACCCAAACATTTGTCGCAAGAGAGACAAATGTGAAGGTAGTGTACTTCCGTCTCTCTTGTGACTACCTTTGGTTATCATCACAAGAGAGACAATAACCATTGACCGTTACACTATTTGACAGAGTCAACATTGACCATTATATTGTTTGACAAAGTCAACATTGATTTAGTCAACTTTCATCACTCTTGCGATGAGAAAAATATCTATAAATATTTTGCGAATTCGAGATTTTGCGACAATATTTCTATGACAACGACGGTTCACAAAGGGTATTTTCGTGCGGAAGAATGTTGCAGAATATTAGAGGTGCAAAAAAAGTAAAGCGGGTAAAAAGGGTGATGGTAGATGTTATTTCCCTTGCAAAAAATGTTTCCTTACATGTCCCGTAATAATTTTAATAACAATAGCTACAAAACATTGTAGGAAATATGGGCACATTGATGGGGGATCGAATGAATATCGTCCCAAGGTAATTAGCTATATATTCATTATCTGTTTTTATATTGTCAATCTTATATAAAATTATATATGTGTGTGTGTGTGTGTGTGTGTGTGTGTGTGTGTGTGTGTGTGTGTGTGTGTATTTGAATATTTTTTATAGTACACACTAATTTTGCATGATTGTTTGTACTTATAAAGTTAGAGTTTCCCTCTAACTTTCTGCAGAATATTGCACCAAGTAGTACTAGTAGAAATGATGTTGTACAAGCTGAGGAACATGATCAAGCAAATGAGGATCTCATGGAAGAAGATGATGGGACAAATCAAGTTAATGATCCCATGGAAGAAGATGATGGGAAAAATCAAATGATCCAAGATTTGTTTGCTCAGTCGGATGAGGATGGGGACAGTGATGGTATTTATAATGAACGTCTATTAGAAAAAGAAAAAAAACGACTTTATGAAGGCTCAATAGAAAATATTCTCTCTGCTACATTGCTGCTAGTGAACTTAAAGGTTATGAATAATTTGTCGAACACTTGTATGACACAGATCCTAAGGTATGTAATATGTTTCATCTCATATTATACATTAATGTTGAGTTTTTTCTATTTGTTTTTAGTGTTAATTAATGTGTAAAATAAGAATGCAATTTTTATGATTAATATTTTTTACATTAACTAGTTATTTGTTATGTTGTATATTTTTAGGTGAATTTTTGTTACCATCGTCGAATATTTTACCTCACACATATCGAGATTTGCATGCCATTATGAAAGACATTGGAATGGATTATCAAACTATAGATGCATGTCCTAATGATCATATTATATATTATGGACAACATGCTTCGAAAACATAATGCCCACAATGTCTTATCAATAGATATCAAACCGATCCAGTAAAAAAAAGGGTGCCTCGAAAGTTTCTTCGTCATATTCCCATAATTCTATGTTTGAAGTGATTGTTCGGGTGTGAAAGCATAGCACAATTTATGGATTACCATGTACACAACAAAAGTGGAAATGGTTTTGTTCGAATTCCTGTCGATGGTTATGTATTTAGGGAAATTGAGGAAAAATGGGCAGATTTCAAAGATGAACCTCATAATGTTAGGCTTTCATTGGAAATTAACGGTGTTAATCCATTCAGAGAGCTTAGGTATATTTACTTAGTGTGGCATATTTTTTTTTATCAACAATAATATTCCTCCTTGGATGTCAATAAAGAGGGAGCACATAATGTTGACAATGATTGTTCTAGGTATAATTTGTTTACATTAAGTTTTTGAATGTAACATTTTCATTTGTTTTCGTTTTTTGCATAATATCTTTTGTTTATTTATTTACTTATATATACATATCATGGTTATAGTAATTATGTGTAATTTCAAACAATTAGGTAAGTACCAGGTTAAATATATGAATGTACATATAGAGCCTCTTATCGACAAGATACTAAAGTTATGGGCTAGCATCACTATGTATGACATCTATAAACCAATCGGGGAGAAGAAATTTAAATTCCATGGAATAATTTTATGGAAAATTCATGATGCCTCGGGACTAACACATTTTTGTGGTATGTAGCATTCTATTTCTCTTTAATACTATATAATTTTTTAAATATATCATGCTGCATGTTTAATTTTTAAATAATCTCATTGTATAATTGACATTAATCCATCTGTTGCAGGTCTTCAAACAAAGGGTAAATTTTCATGTCCAGTTTGTGGTCCTAACATTAAGTATCTTCATTCAAAAATTTTAGGAAAAGTGGTGTTTGATGAGTATAGGCACCTCCTCCCTAAGAACCATAGGTATCGTACTACTAAAAAACATATTTTCAATGGGAAAGAAGAGACTGGTTTAAAACGACGAAGAATGACACCTCACCTATGGAGGTTGGAATATAATATAAATCATAAATCATCAAGGTACACAATTTCTTCATGTATCACATATCGTGTAATGTTTTGAATTTTTATTTTAATCATTGAATTTATTTTACCGTATTTGATAATTATTTTTGTGATTTATTTTATGCTTCATGAAGGCCGCCATCATGAAGGTATTAATAATGGGCTTCCATGAGGAATCAAATGTTATCCCACTCAATTCATGAGGTTCCCCTACTATTAGGAGCTAAAAATATCAGGAAGAATGTGACAAAAACATTATGGCGAATCATAGATGGTAGGAGGGATAAAGAAAAAATTGTCAAAATTTGTATTGACATTTAGGAAGACAATCATGCAATGCGAAGTGTGATCCGATCAAATAGAGATGGATTAGACCGAAATAACCTTCCATGGTTATTAATAGAGCAACAAAGCAATGATGTAAAAGAGGTCATTCAAAGAATTAAATTTCCCACGGGTTTTTCTTCAAACATAAATCATATCTTAACGAAGAAAGGTGAATTTGGTGGGGTAAAAACACGTAATTGGCATACCTTCATCAAGGTAATAATTTTGGTATACATATTTATATATATTGGCCTTATACATATTTTAAGTTTTTTATTTGTTTTTGTCTACTTCGTCGAAGCAAATAACGATTCATTGTTTTTGTTACATTATGTTCTACCGCTATCTCTCCCAAATGACTTTGACAACAACATCAAACAAGTTATATATGATATTGGAAGAAACATGAGGTAAGTAGTTGTGATTTATATGCAAAATGTTCTTTCAATTTGTTGTTGTACTTAATGACATGTGTTTTACTTGTAATGTAATATATTATATTATGTTATGTTGAAACCTGTTATTTTCTTGTGTCATGATCTCATGTAGATGATTGTCATTGAAAGAAATCCATGAAGATTATATAAAGTATTGGATGAGAGAAATTCCTCGGCTAATGTGTGAAATGCAAAAGTGTATACCTCCAACATTTTTCAATGCACAAGAACACTACCTCATACACCAAGTTGAGGATATTGAAATTTGTGATATTGATAGATAATATTAAATATCCCTTCA
>ML835742.1:27532-47042 GCA_009831015.1 Picea engelmannii | reverse complement strand
AACCTTTTCTAATAGGTCGATCCTCTTATTTCTAACATATTATTAACTAAAAATAACTATCAAAAGTGCAAGCTAAGTAAAACAAAACATTTCCACATGGCACTTTCATTTCTCAGTCTTCCAAGAGTCATCAAATGGTTTCACTTGAGTGGATGACTCTTCTCATACTTTGACCATTTGACGAAGATTTCCTCGCATGTGTTGGCATACGGGAATCTGTGTTGGTCCATCGGGGCAGAAATGATCTCCTTTATCTCCACTGCCCATTCCTGATACTTGACTACTTTAGCACTTAACTACTGTAACTTTGTCCGAGCCTTGATCAGGTGTTCCATGAACTATTGTACTTGACCTGGCACCAGGTTCTCCACCTTTTCTATCTCCACAACCCACAATGTGTCTTGTTTGACATGTAGTTTGACTATGTCATGCAATTTGATAAAGTCATCAGGTGTGTCAAATTCTGGGAGAACTCTGTCTCTCATCGATTGATTGATCTTGGTCCAACTCTTTTTGCACTTGGCCGATTTCCCTTGGATTTCTCGATGAGGTTCTTGGGCCATTTTCACCCAGTATTCGGCTGACTTCTTTATGCGGTCAATGTTTCTATCCCTTAGTACCCGAATGTCGTTCTGTTTGGCGTCTCGACCTTGTTGAACTGCGTTGATGTAATCGATCCTTTCCACCACTTGGTGTGCTTTCTCATACCATATTTCCATATCCTTGCATGTTGTTAGTGCCATAAGGGTGTCTTCTTGGAAATCGGCTATCCCTGCAGTGAAAAGGTGCTGCTGATTCACAAATTTTTTCTATGCATCCAGGAATTCGCTTCTCAAGAACACCATGGCATGTGTGGAGTCTTGATAATATTTCTCCAAGTGGCGCAGATGCTCCAAATCCTTCAAAAAAATGGCCAACTCCTCTTCATATTTACTCTCTCTATTCAGGGTGGCATCTGTGATTACCATCCCTGCGTCGATAAAATCAGATGTATTGGCATGCTCCATGCTTATTAATTTATCCTCCATGGTGATGAGGATGGAGTTGTCCAGAGTAAGCCTCCTCTTCTTGGTGGTTCTCTTCATGATGGCTTTCCTATTTCAATCATAGGCGATGGCTTGTATATCAAATGACCTCATTCACGGGTTCAGGGATTTGCTACTCTCCCCAAGTAAGCGTGTTTCCTAGGCTCCCGATGGTGTATATTTGTTCAATACTAGGTTCTTGAACCTCTTGTGTGTGTTTTGAAATTTCGGCATCTAGTTTTTTCTCATCGGGAGGTAAAGTATCGATCAAAATTGATGCATCAGGGGCAAGCTCGGTACTTACTTGATAATCGACTGTTGAGATGTCGATTTCCTGCTGTGGAATTTCTTCTTCTTCTTGTAAGTAGCTCATCCTTCAGGCTGTCCACTTGGGTCCCCGGTGATTCAAGTAGCTCAGTGTCTAAGACACTTTCAACCTCCTGGTCACTCCATGGAAGGCTTTGAATTTGAGCATTAGGAGTTGGGGAAGACACTTTCTTGGGTTCCTTTTCCTCTGCAATCTGTATCGGACTCACCAGGGAAACCTCCGAACTCTCCTCATCATCATAGATAATTATTAAGTCATGTAAGGGGTTTGGTGCACTTTCTCTCCCTGATGTACTCACTATCTCGGGTTGAGACAAAACACCCTCTGGTGATCCGTCCTATGGCGTTGAAACTTCAGGGTTATTCGACCCTGTGGTTTCTCAGATTTGTATCGGCTCTGGGTCGCTAGGTCCTTCCTGACTTTCTATTGGGTTGTCAATAGGAACCCTTGTCATCTCTTTGAGGTATGGGTCATTCTGCAGTTGATCAGTTACTCTCTGTTCCTATTCCATTAGGAGCAATCCCCTTTCCTGTTCCTCCGGTGTAAAAAAAAATCCTTTGTTATGCACCTATGTTGCTTCTACTACTCTGATTTATTCCCTAGATCTAAGGGCCTCTTAAGCCGACTGCTCTATCATTGCCTCCTATTCATCCATGCTCATGGCCTTGAACCTGGTCATTTTCGGGTCGACCATCCTTTGCACCACCTCGTCCCAATCCTGAGCGTTCTCTATGAAGAATTCATCCTTGAACTTATCGTGAGCATACGACCAATAGGATGACACCTGTGAAGCATGTTGCAGGACCAGACCCTTTGGATCATGCTTGTGGAATTGGATTTTTGGGAACCTGAATTTGAGTTAGCTCAACCCTTCTTGTTTATCTTGAGTGACATCCTTTACCAAATAAAACCCTACATGGAAACCATAGGGTATGAAAGCCCGTTTCTTTTCTTTGAGCAGGGTGGCGTTGTAGCCCTGCAAGATGGTCTGGTAACATATTTATCTTATGACGAGCCGGTCTGGGACATGAGCTGGTAGGATATGTGGTGCTCCAGTGGCCCTGAACATCCTGATGTAGGTGGCGCGCTTGTCCAAGTACCAATGGCCTACCTTGGATATCATTTTCTTGGCTTTCGTCGATAGCCTTGGGCATTCCTTCTTAAAAAGAATAAAATAAATTTGGGTGATGAATTCATCGCAGATGAGGGAGTAAGATTTGTTATACCTGTTTTCCCATAGCACGCTAAAGTAGACATGGACTGAGAGCCTTGCAACATGCCAAATCATATTCATGCTAACGAAGATGTTCCTAACGCACACGACATCGAGCAGGTATGAATCCATGTAAAAATTTGGTGCTTCTCCTTCCTTCGACGTTTGAGCCTGCTGTAGGCAGGTTCTTAGTTGCTTGGAGATTATTGCTCCCCAGCTGAAGTTGCACCTGGATATTGCAACTGTGTATGCCAAAGGCATCCAAGCTTCTGAAAACTTAGAGCAATCCTTCTCTCCATATAGCCGACAGATGAGATACAACAAATATATGTATGGCTCTCTTAGGTTAATCATCCCATACCATACACTACTTCGATTGGTGAATTTATTGTCTTCCCTCCACCATGAGGCCATCAATCAGCTGGTGTCATGGAGTTCATAAAACTTCACCATGAATTCCGTGTTTAGCTGCTCCTTCGGGTCCTTGATATTGTAGTATTTATGGACCTCTTTCGGGAGGAAAACTCTGACGCACCCACCATTATCATGGTTAATCAAACATTTATGCCCATCTGTGTGGTCAATGAGCCACTTCAGGACTTCTATGTAGGGGAAAATAGGGGTTCTTCTCTCCACCATGTGCATATATGACCGTCGGATGTTGGGGAACAACTGGTCGTTGAGCGCCCTTACGTCTAGGTCATTATGTGGGATATACTCTGGGTATTCTTCTCTACTAATCCTATTGAAAATATAGCCCAATTGTGGGAGCTTGACCTTGGATCTGGTGCTCACCTCTGTATCACCAAAGATCAGAGGCTGGATGAAAACTTTCTTAGTTTCTGTCTTGACGACAGACTCCATCCTAGGGACGTACTCCAATTTCCTCGCGGTCCCTGGAGAGGAACCTTCACTTGTATCTATTTATTTTATCTTTGGTTCTCTCAGTGAGAGTCTGGTGGTTGGATTTATTGGTGGCATTGTTCCTGCAACTTAAAATGAGTTTTAGAGACTGTGTGAAAACTGAACAAACACATATAAAATATAGCCAACGAATTGACAAACTTGGATACATACCTCTGAAGCTTGTTAAAACCTGGTTTTTTGATAATCACAGGGTTGATATTGCCTTCGAGTTGTTTATTTTTCTCCTTTGGACGCTCTGGAATTCTCTTACGTGCATAATGAATTTTTTCACAAAGGTTCAAGAGATTTTAAATAGAAAAGATCTTATCGTGTCGCATCAATCATTCAATTCGGGTTATGAGTGAAAATTCAATAAATCTTTCGTCGAATATTTAGAACTTAAATTCATCGTGAGTTGATGGTGGAGGCATAGGTGGTGATGTGGTCTATTGGTGATTTCAAACATGTTATTTTGATTGGCACACAAGGTAGCAACTAATGCAGGATCAGGTATTAATTAGCTCCTTAAATGTCCAAAATCCTATTGTACTAATGCTGAAAACGTCCCATCGTGTCGCTCTTTCAGTGGGTGGATCGGGGATCGGGATTGTGTTATGAACGTTTTCTTTGATACTCCCCTACAAAATCTCTAACACCGATCGATCTTACCGTACAGTGCTGACGCAAAAAAATTGACTTGGAGGTATGACTAGGACCTAGGGAACCAAAAATGACTCGGGACATAACTAGACTGTACGACCCTTTTACCTGGTAAATACACATGGTGTTGGATACCAGTGACTTAATTCTCTTGTATTAGTCAAATTCAGGAATTTCCTTAAGCTATTCATTCTAAAACCAAATCCCATCTTGCTGATACCGAAAAATGTCAAGGATCGGTGATCGAAGTTAAGCCTACCAAAGCTCTCTTGGATCGACTCCCTCTAAAAATTCCCAATGTCGAAAATGCATCGAGGATCGATGATCGGGGGATAGCTTTATCGTGGTCAAAATGTTTGTTGTGATCCTTTTGGGTTTACCCTGATTCTGATAAAGTGTGTTGGGAATCGACTATCACGTATATCTTTTTGTTCTTCGTTAACGTCCGCCTCCCCATATTTTACCGATGCCAAAGGGGAATTGGCTATCGATGATATCTCTATGCGAAAAAATTTAACGCAAACCAAAACTTCCTTCTGCCGATGCCAATGAAGATCGACGCTCGATGAATGTTGTTTGTGAGTGGTTCCTATACTTGAATTCTTTCCAATGCTAAACCTCAACGTGTTGGGTGCAGTGTTTGGTTATCGATTCCTAATTTAGCTGTTAAAGTATTTTAGTCATGTGGTTTCACAAGTTCAAACAAACCTAGATAGGTGATGAGAGTCATGAAAATAAACAAGGACAAAACATTTCTGAAAATGAAATTGAGTCAGACAGTGCAGAATACCAAGTGGTACCCAAAAAGTGAGAAAAAATTGATAAGGATTTTTAGGGTGTGTTGAGTGCTCAAAAAATGGCAATTTACTAGGCAAAAGAAGAATCTATGTTCTTACCTCAGGCTCAGTTGATGAAAAATATAGTTACAAACTCAACTGGTTTTTATTAGAGCATCTTCTATCCTTGCATTTGAAATTTCTTGGTTGGTGCATCCGGGCCTACCTGTGGGGATTCAACCTTCGTTTCCTATAACCCCGACCCACGACCTCTTTGAAAAGAGTCGAGTAAAGAATTCACTGACACCAGGCCCTTTAGTTATCATCATTCACTTGCTACGGTGTTGCTCCGTTGCCAGCGAGCGTCCATAGCCCCGACGAAGTCACCCTGAGGTAACACACCTTGCTCCATTGCTAGCGAGCATCCATAGCCCCGACAGATTTATCTACATACCCTATCCTATTTTTCACTCATTTGATATGATTGATTTTATTTTGGCAGAATTCCCTAAGCGAGTGGGAGAGGAGGACGTCTGTTATTTGCAAAAATCAGATGGATAAGGTGAATTTTTTATTAGCTCTATCTTGAGGTACATGTAGTCCTTTCCAACTTTCCATATTTCCCTCAGGTTTTACCATACCACCAGGTAGATACTTCATCCCTTTGCCAAGGTTGTTTATTTGCATAGGTTAGATACATAAATCCTTCAAACCATCGCAATTCTCCCAATGTTTCTTGCATTATATGTAAGCGTGAGTCAGGAACAAAGTTCGTCATATCACATGAACTAAGGTCAACCAATTCCTTGCTAAACACAAACTTCAAAATCACAAAAGATACTATAACAAGCCAAAAAAACAAAAAAAATGAATAACTCCACAATCAATCTACCTAAAAACAAAATATCCTGGAAATACACACACATTTTTTTTTATTTTTTATTTTTAACAAAAATATTGTTTTAGGGCTTGGGCATTCACTGGGAGGGCGTCAGGTTCCCCCCTCATATTTTTCAACTGATACGTTCCTACCCCAATTTTATCGGCTACTTAAAAAGGTCCGAGCCATAGATTCTGAAACTTCAAAAGTTTTCCTTCGGCTCGTTTGCTGTGTCCCATTTTAGGACTAAGTCTCCTACTTTAAAATCATTCTCTTTGGCCTTGTGATTATCAAACCACCTTTTAACTATCTTTTGATGAGATATGAACTGTGATTTTTCTTTCTCCCTTTCTTCTTCCAACATGAGGAGGGTATCAATTCTTTGTTGTATAACTGATGAGGGTTGTCCTCTAGAATCCTGAGCAATATGAAGAGATGGAAGATATATCCCATTCGGGAGAATGGCTTCCTGTCCGTATACCACAAAGTATGGGAAATTTCATATAGCTTCCTTGGGTGTTACTCTATCAGTCCATAAGGCATTATGAAGTGAAATGTGCCAATTCCTTTGGTTGTCTGCAACTGTTTTCTTTAATATCCTCACTAGGTTCTTATTGGTTGATTTTGCCACTCCGTTCCCCTGTGGATAGTAGTTTGCAGAGTATCTAATTATGATTCCTTTGTCTAGAGAGAAATATATTAATAGGGTGGAAGAAAAGTAAGTGACATTATCAAAAACAAGGATAGAAGGCATACCGAACCTTGTGATCAATTGTTGTTCTATGAATTGGATCACCACTTTTTCATTTACATGAGTTAGAGGGACAACCTTTGCCCATTTCGTGAAATAGTCTGTGGCAGTCAATATGTATATGTGTTGTTTTGAAGAAATCGATGTAATTTATCCTATGACATCTAACTCTCGTTGCTCGAATGGCCTGGAGACAAAAACAAGTTGGAGTGGGACAACTGCTCTCTTTTCCCTCCCCACGCTTATTTGACAAGTTTTACAGTTTCTAGCGTATGTGTGAGCATCCCTGAACAAAGTAGACCAGTAATAGTTGGCTCTTAGTATTTTGTGAGCGATGGTGTTCCCCGCGAAATGTCCCCCTATAGGACCATCATGAAGCTCCTTTAGAACCTTGTCTACATATTCACGTCTGAGACATCTGAAAAGTACCCCATCATAATTAACATGGAAGAGAACCAAATTTATAAGATGATATTGTGTTGATTTTAACTTGAGAGATATCCTTTCCCTAGGGTTTAGGTTTTCTGTGCAAGAACCATGATGCAAGAGATAAGTGATTTTCTCATACCAAGGCTCCTGCCTTGGGGAGACATATGAAGCTTCACCACACCATAATGCCAATTCATTCTCCCACCCGGGGTATTCATTTACTTGGTCCTAGGATTCAGTTTCCAGTTTACATAATCCTTGTCCCTTAACCAGTTTAGCAAGTTTTATATCTAGATCAAATTCTTGGACTACTGCCATCCATTTACTCTTATTTCCCCCATATCTTGTTGAGTGAATATGGATTAGACTACGGGATGAGGCACAATGAATTTGGTATGGTTATTTAAGATGTAAGATCTGAAGTGTTTCACTGCCTTGTACACTGCATAAGCCTGCTTGTCTATAGAAGGGTAATTTAGTAGCCCCTTGGATATTAGTGCTCATAAATGATACTGGTGCCTCATTGTTGTCATCATCCTTCTAAGTCAATTTTGCAGCTAACGATTGGTTGAAGGAAAAAGTGTAGAGGAAGAAATATTTGCTAAAGTCGGGACCTCGCAACACTGGAGCTTGAGATATTGTGGTGTTAATATTGCTAAAAGAACTCTTTCATTCATCATCCCACTTAAATTCAACATATTTTTTTATCATCTTTTGCAAGGGTTTGATAGTTTCAGTGAAATCGGGGGTGAATTTTCTTACAAAATTGATTTTCCCAAAGAAGGATTGCATAGCCTTTTTGTTGTGGAGTAATGGAAGTTGAGCTATATCCCTAACTCATTCTAGGTCTATGTGAATTCCTACTTGAGATATAATATGACCTAGTAGTTTACCCTCCTCAACACCAAAGATAGTTTTCCTAGGGTTTAAAGATATACCGTATTTCCTACACCTTTCAAAAATCTGGGTTAAGTGTCGGATGTGATATTCTCTATTCTTTGAGTACACCGTCACGTCGTCCAAGAAAACTACTACACATTTGTTGATTAGTCTCTGAAACTCTATGTCCATGGCCCTTTGGAAGGTTTCCCCTGCATTGATTAACCCAAAGGGCATGTGTTTATAAGCAAAGGTTCCCCAGTTGGTTCGAAAAGTAATTTTCAAATGATCTTCCTCTGAAACTAGAACTTGGTTGTAACCTAAAAAATCGTCCAACAGGGAGAAAATATCAGAACTAGACATGGTTTGCAATAGTTTCTCCATTGGTGGGACTGGGTAGTTGTCCTTTTTTGATGCTCTGTTGAGGTTTCTGAAATCCACACATAGACGAATTTCCCCAGACTTTTTCCTGACAGGAACCAAAATTTCTACCCATGCAGAGTGTCTAAGTTGGAAGATCATCTTAGCATCTAGTAAATTGTTTAAATTTTGACACATGAGAGGCTCTAGGGATGGGTGGTACTTCCGTAGCTTCTGTTGGAAGGGTTTCACTTTGGGATTTAATGGGATTGTGTGTTAAATGATACACATATCATAAGTTTTCAGGTCTTGGTAGGACCATGAAAAAACATCTTCATATTGTTTGAAAAGTTTGAGATAGGCCTTCCTTTCTTCTTTAGATACTATCTTGCTGAGATTTATTTTCTTGGGGTTTTCTGGGGTTCCTATATTTATAGTCTCGTACATGGGACATGAACTCCCTATCTTTGTGTTCGTTGACCCTTTAAATCTTTCCCTTAAGTAAAAAAGGTTTTCTAAATTGGATACCCCTTTCGATATCATGTGATACCTTGGTTTGTCAGTTGGTTGATCTGTATGAGGATTAGTTTCTTCTACTTTCTCCTGAAATAGTTCATCGTCAATAGCCAAGTATTTAAATTATCCTGATTGGTCAAAATTTTTATGCTTTGTTCATCTCCTTCAAAGACCTTCCAATCATAAATATTGTTGGGCACCAATGGTTTGTAGAGTAGCTCCATAGTGAACCGAGAGGCTTCATAGTCTTCTAGAGGGGATAGCCTTGAGGCAACAATGGCCAAAGAATCAACAAGAGTGTTCTTTGTTCTGGGGATTGCTGTAATGTTGAAGGCTTCAAAACATTCCATTAGTCTGTGCACTTCCTGTTGATAATTCCTCAGGTGGGGAGATTTGCAATGTATAGTGTTCCTTACTTATCAAAAGATGATTTCAAAATATTCAAACACCTTTAGCTCTTTGACGTTTAAGTTGATGAATTTCTTTATCCCTTGTACTAGAGCTTCATACTTGACAGTGTTGTTTGTGCACTCAAATTCTAGTATGCAGGACAAGAAATTTCGTTTACCTTTCAAACCAATGAGGATACACCCTGCCCCTAACCCTTATTATGATTTAGATCCATCAAAGTATAAGGTCCAAACTTGTGAGTGAACACCATCCGTTTCTTTCTGCCTACCACTTTCCTCCTTTCCTCTTATTTGCCGTGGTTTTGGATAGAGGTTCTTGACATAAGAGGATTTCTTCTGCCAGTGTCAACAAATTTTCTTGAAAAGTCATTTCGGAGTTATGAGTGAGAGGAACATCATATGAGAGGGGGGAGAAATTCCTGAAATCTAAGTCACATGAATAATTGCCTAACACAGGGAAATATGTTGATGAGGGTTCGTTGAGGGTTTCTAAGTCGGTGACAATATGTTTTAGATATATTTCCCTATCGATCCTGATAATATTAGTGTGTCCTCTTGATGGCAACCAATGGTGAGCCCAGTCTATAGTAAAATATATGTTTAACTTATTGGACCAATCTCAGCTAAGTAAAAATCCATAAGCTTCTGGGATAACGTTAGAGGATGCTCCTGATTCAACCAAACAATTATGGAGGTTTCTTTTGAAGACTTCAAATGTCAGGAGGAATAGTGGGACAAAAGGATTTCCTTTCTTATCTTTAGAGCAAGCATTTACAGTTGGTTTATTTCTTAGATCTGTGGGAGCTATATTTTCTTCTTGGTTAGTGCTTGTTGTAGGATTTTCTACGAATTCAATGCTTGTAACATAATGTATTTTTGTTGAGGGATTCTACACATGTCCATGAATGATATAGTCTAGCTTGGGAGATTCTCGGGTATGGATGTTTGATGGGTTTCTTCGAGAGACAAAAGGTTCTTTCGGGTGATCAGGCGCTAGTTTTCCTCGCGAAGTTTGGGCTGTAGTAAGGTCGTTTGAGACAAGGTGATGCCTACTTCATGTTTGCACAACTAATACCTCTGTGGGTGGTTCTTGAACCTCAAATAGGTCATCAAAAGGCATTGGTAGGTCAGGGTCCCATATCAACATGGATGTTTCTTCTGGTGGATCAACTTCTTCCTGATCAACAATATTCATAACTGAGCCGCTTGATTGTTTGGTAAGGGAAACCTCATCTAGAAACCGCTTGGACATCAAATTCATGGCATGCACCCATTGTGGGTGGTCTCTTTTAGAATGTTTCTCTTGGTGATAGGTACAAAACAAGTCAGATGCTACATTTCCCAGGTCGATGTTTAAGTTGGCTAGGGGAGGTTCAATTGCTTTGAACGATGGAGTTCTTTTAAAAAAGGGTTTATAGGGCGTCTGGCCTTGATTTCCTTCCCCTGCACTTCTTTTTATGTCTATGATTTCATTTGACAGCTTATTAACCATGCATTGTAGGTATTCTATGTCTCCACTTCCCTTTTTGGGACCTTGTTCTGTTTGTTTCCCCAGGGGCTTGCTCAACAAGAGTCCTCTCCTGGGAGGAGGTTGAAATTCCTTCTTTCCTAGTGAGACCTGGCCTTCTTTACAACCCTTCATTTGGAATTCTATTGTTTTAGCTTCCTCAAAATTCTCTCCTAAGGTTATTTTGGCAGCCATTTTCACAAACATGGAAATGGAAGCTGGGAGATCATTGACGTATACTTCGATTTGCAACTCCTAAGTGGGTATAGCTTCAGGTTGAAATTTGTTTAGGATAGTGGTGAATCGTTGATTGAAGTATTTAACCCTCTCCTTTGAACTCATGGTGGCAGAAAACAACTCATCCATCAGAGCTCATGTAGTGGTTTCTTCTACAAATTTGTCTAGAAAATCCTTTTGAAACTTCGTCCAACTAGTTATGGACCCTACAGGTAAGTTAAAATACCATGTGGAGGCCGAATTATCAAAAGTATAGGGGAAAATCCTGCATACTACATCTTCATGTTGGACATTCATTAGTCTAATGGCTAGTATAATTGTTTTGATATGGTCTTCAGGAAATCCTAAGGTTTTAGGGTCAAATTTAGGGAGTAACTTTTATGGATGTCGGGGAAGGTTATGTACTCGTCCAGGGATGGCCAAAGCATCTCTAGGGAAACCAAGGTTGATTATTCTGAGGTGGGTTTCCCCTTTCTTCATTATGATCATTGTTATCATCCGTGTCGTTTGATTCCAAAACTGAGCATTCCAAGTTAAACCCTTCCTCGTCAGAAAAATCATCAGGCTTAGAGTAGTTATCGACTGGTGTTTTAGGGATTAGATTAAGAGGATGATCGATTTCAATGAGGGCAAAGTCTATCAGGTCTTCTACTGTGTGAACACAAACCTAGTTGGGGGTTGTCGACCACTGGTCTTCTTACTTTTTTTCTATGAGGAAGTAACGGAGCTAAGGGTAGTGCTCTGATTTGTCGAGAGTAAGCTCTTGTGATTCTTCTGAACTAGTTCAACTCCTCGTGGGGAAGAGCATAAGGTATTTTATGGAATAAGTGTTCTTCCTCTTGCTGGGGTGAGTTACTCATTTAAGGAGTATTCAATGTGTGTGTGTTGTCTTGAGAATGACTAGCCATGCATGTGGGTTGTTTTGAATCTACAAGTCGAGTGAAATATTATATCAAAAGGATTGTCAACCATTCATTATTCAACCCTCCTTCTAGTGCCAATTCTGTTGAGGGGTCCTAAATCCCTTTAACTCAACAGTAGGAACAAAACCCACCATCAAGGCCCAATTAGACTCTGCAACGTTTAATGGTGGAATGGTTCTCCAGATCTTGTGATCTAGCCAATTAATCGATGGGCTTTATGTAGTGATTTACAGTATATCTTCTCGTGAAAATCCTCCTTCATTTTGGACATTATATTTTTGTGTTTTTTCTTATAGGTGGGTCTGATACAAGATATATGCTGATATAAACCAACTGGGTAACAAAAGGGGAAAAATCTTAACTACTAAAGAAGGTTGAGCTTGGGATAACCCTCATGCTCTAACATGCAGACAATGATTCTTACACCTACAACAAGTCTAGTACTAATACATTAACCTACTAGTGTTCCAATTATTGATTGAGATACAATTATCAGAAGAAAACATGCATGCAATAAACAATGGAAAGAAAAATAGTTTCCTTAGCTTAAATCATTAATCACACATTAACACAACGATTTACTTTCCATCATTAGAGACAAGAACTATAAAAATATCGAATCAGATAACTTATCAATAGATTCAGAGGCTCTTACTCGTTACAACATCCATTCATGAGGTAAAGTCAGAAATAATTCTTCCTTGGATCTAATCACACATGATTTTGATGAAAAACAAAAAATTGTCTTGGGTCCTAAACAAGACTTCTCAATTAAGGTAGCTCCAAAATAGTTCTTTACAAATCCAAAAATGAGGGTCTTTTCCAAAACCATTGACCTTTTCTAACAGGTCGATCCTTTTATTTCTAACATATTATTAACAAAAAATAACTATCAAAAGTGAAAGCTAAGTAAAATAAAACATTGCCACATGGCACTTTCATACCTCAGTCTTCCAAGAGTCATCAAATGGTTTCACTTGAGTGGATGATTTTTCTCATACTCCGACCATTTGGCGAAGAGTTCCTCGCATGTGTTGGCATACGAGAATCTGTGTTGGTCCATCGGGGATGAAATGATCTCCTTTATCTCCACTACCCATGACCGATACTTGACTACTTTAGCACTTAACTACTGTAACACTATTCGATCCTTGATTGGGTGCTCCATCAACTGTTGTACTTGACCCGATGCTAGGTTCGCCACCTTTTCTATCTTTATATCCCACAATGAGTCTTGTTCGACATGTAGTTTGACTATGCCATGCATGTCGACAAGGTCATTGAGTGTGACAAATTCTAGGAGGCCGATGTCTCTCATCGACCGATTGATCTTGGTCTAGCTCTTTTCTCACTCGACCCATTTCCCTTGGATTTCATGATGAGTTTCATGAGCCATTTTCACCCAGTATTCGACCGAATTCTTTATGTGGTCGATGCGGCTATCCCTTAGTACCCAAATGTCATGCTCTTTGGCGTCTCGGCCCTGTGGAACTGCAATGATGTAAGATCCTTTCCACTGCTTAGTGTGCTTTCTCATATCATATTTCCATATCCTTTCATGTTTCCAGTTCCATAAGGGTGTCTTCTTGAAAATAAGCTATCCCTACAGTGAAAAGGTGTCACTGATTCACAAATTTTTTGTATGCATCCTGGAATTTGATTCTTAAGAACATCGTGGCCTACATGGAGTCGTGATAATATTTTTCCAAGTGGTGAAGATGATCCAACTCCTTTAGCACAACAACCAACTACTCTTCATCTTTCCTCACTCTATCCAGGGTGGCATCTATGATTTCCATCCCTACACCGATAAGCTCGATTGTCTTGGCATGCTCTGTGCTGATTAATTTATCCTTTGTGGTGATGAGGATGGAGATATACAAAGTAAGCCTCCTCTTCTTGGAGGTTATATTCATGATGGATTTCCTCTTTCATTCATAGGTGATGGCTTGTATATCAGTGACCTCATCCACGGGTTCGGGGATTTGCTGCTCTCCCTAAGTAAGCTTGTTTCCCAGGCTCCCGACTATGTATATCTAATAAAGAATAGGTTCTTGAACCTATTTTGTGTGTTCCAAAATTTTGGCCTCTGGTTTTTTCTCATCGGGAGGTAAAGTACTAACCAAAATTGATGCATCAGGGGCAGGCTCGGTACTTACTTGATAATCGGTTATTGAGATGTTGATTTCTTGCTGTGGAATTTCTTCTTCTTTTTATTCGCCCTATCCTAGCTCATCCTTCGGGTTGTTCACTTGGGTCCCCAGTGCATCGAGTAGCTTAGTGTCTAATAGAATTTCTACCTTCTAGTCACTATGTGGAAGGATTTGAATTTGAGCATCGGGAGTTGGGGAAGACACTTTCTCGGGTTCCTTTTCCTCTATAATCTGTACTAGAGTCACCAGGGAAACCTCTAAACTCTGCTCATCATCATAGATCATTATTAAGTCATCTAAGGGGTTTGGTGCACTTTCTCTCCCTGATGTCCTCGCTATCTTGGGCTGAGCAAAAACTCCCCCTGGTGATCTGACCTGTAGCGTTGAAACTTCAGGGTTATCCGACCCTGTGGTTTCTTCGATTTGTATCGGCTCTAGGTTTCTTGGTCCTTCCTGACTTTCGATTGGGTTTTCGGAAGGAACCCTTGTCATCTCTACAAGGTTTGAGTCATTCTGCAGTTGATCAATTACTCTCTGTTCTTGTTCCATTAAGAGCAATCCCCTTTCCTGTGCCTTTGGTGTAAAAACAAATCCCCTGTTCTACACCTCTTTTGCTTCTACTGCTCTAATTTCTTCCCTGGCTCTGAGGGCCTCTTGAGATGACTTCTCTATCATTACCGCTTGTTAATCCATGCTCATGGCCTTGAACCTGGTCATTTTTAGGTCGTCCATCCTTTGCACCACCTCGTCCCAGTCCTAGGCGTTCTCTGTGAAGACTTCGTCCTCGAACTTATTGTGAGCATACAACCAACATGATGAAACCTGTGAATCATGTTGCAGGACTAGGCCCTTTGGATCATGCTTGTCGAATCAGCCTGTCGAGAACCTGAATTCAAGTTGGCTCAGCCCTTCTTGTTTAGCTTGAGTGATATCCTTTACCAAATAGAACCCTACAAGGAAACCGAAGGGTATGAAAGCCCATTTCTTGTCTTTGAACAGGATGGCGTTGTAGCCCTGCAAGATGGTCTAGTAACATATTTCTCCTATGAAGAGCCAGTCTGGCACATGAGCTGGTAGGAGATGTGGTGCTCCAGTGGCCCTAAACACCCTGATGTAGGTGACGCACTCGTCTAAGTATAAATGGGCTACCTTGGATATCATTTCCTTGGTTGATGCAAATAGCCTTGGGCATTCCTTCTTAAAAAGAATAAAATAAATTCGGGTGATGAATTCATCGTAGATGAGGGAGTAAGATTTCTTGTATCTATTTTCCCATAGCACGCTAAAGTAGACATGGACTGGGAGCTTTGCAACATGCCAACTTAGATTCATGTCGACAAAGATGTTCCTAGCGCACATGAAATTGAGTAGGTACAAATCCATGTAAAAATTTGGTGCTTCTCCTTCCTTTGACGTTTGAGCCTGCTACACGCAAGTGCTTAGTTTCTTGGAGATTATTTCTCCCCAGTTGAAGCTGCACTTGGCTGTTGCAACTATGTATGCCAAAGGAATCCAACCTTCCAAAAACTTATAGAAATCCTTCTCTTCGTATAGCCAATAGATGAGAGCCATCAAATATATGTATGTCTCTCTCAGGTTAATCATCCCATATCATCCACTGCTATGATTGGTGAATTTATTGTATTCCCTCCACCATGAGGCCATCAATCGACTGGTTTCATGGAGTTCATAGAACTTCACCAAGAATTCAGTGTTCAGCCGCTCCTCCGGGTCCCCGAGCTTGTAGTATTTTTGGACCTCTTTCGAGAAGAAAACTCTGATACACCCACTATTCTCATCGTTAATCAAACATTTTTTCCCATCAGTTTGGTCGATGAGCCACTTCAAGACTTCTATGAAGGGGAAAACAAGGGTTATGCTCCCCACCATATGTAGATATGACCGTTGGATGTTGGGGAACACCTAGTCATCGAGCGCCGTTACGTCCGGGTTGTTGTGTGGGATATATTATGGGTATTCTTCTTTGCTAATCCTGTTGAAAAGATCCCCCCATTGTGGGAGCACGACCTTGGATGTGGTGCTCACCTCTGTATTGCCAAAGCCCAGAGGTTGGATGAAAAATTTCTTAGTTACTGTCTTGACGACAGGCTCCGACCTAGGGATGTACTTCAATTGCCTTGCGGTCCCTAGAGAGGAACCTTCGCCTGTCTCTGTTTATTTTATCTTTCGTTCTCTTGACGAGAGTCTGGTGGTTGGATTTCTCAGCAGAATTATTCCTACAACTTAAACAGAGTTTTAGAGACTTTGTTAAAACCATACAAACACATATAAATTATAGCCATCGAATTGATAGACTTGGATACATACCTTTGAAGCTTGTTAAAACCTGGTTTTTTGATAATCATGGGGTCGATATTGCCTTTGAGTTGTTCATTTTTCTCCTTCGGATGCTCTGGAATTATATTATGCACAGAATGAATTTTTTCAAAATGGTTCAAGAGATTTTAAATAGAAAATATCTTACCGTGTCGCATCACCCATTCAATTCAGGTTATGAGTGAAAATTCAATAAATCTGCTACCGAATATTTAGAAATTAAATTCATCATGGGTTTACAGAGGAGGCCCAGGTGGTGATGTGGTCTATCCGTGATTTCAAACATGTTGTTTTGATTGGCGCACGAGGTAGAAACTAATGTAGGATCGGGTATTAATCAGCTCCTTAAATTTCCAAAATCTGATCGTACTAATGCTGAAAAGGTCCTATCGTGTCGCTCTTTCAATGGGTGGATCAGGGATCAGGATTTTTCTATGAAAGGTTTTGTTGATACTCCCTTACAAAATCTCCGACGTCGATCGATCTTACCGTACAATGCTAACGTGACAAAACTGACTCAGAGGTATGACTAGGACCTAGGAAACTAACAATTACTTAGGAAAAAACTAGACCGTATGACCCTCTTACCTGGTAAAGACATGTGGCGTTGGAGACCAGTGACTTAATTCGATCGTATTAGTGAGATTCGGGAATTTTCTTAAGCTATTCGTTCTAAAAACAAATCCCATCTTGTCGATGCTGAAAAGTGTCAAGGATCGGTGATCAGAGATAATCCTACCAAAGCGCTCTCGGATTGGCTCCCTCGAAAAAGTCTTGATGTCGAAAACACGTCGGGGATCGATGATCGGGGGATAACTTTATCATGGTCAAAATTTTTGTTGTTATCCTTTTGGGTTTTCCCTGATTCCAATAAAGCGCGTCGGACATCGACTATTGGATATATATTTTCATTCTTCGTTAGCGTTTGTCCTCCCCGTATTTTACTGATGTCGTAGGGGAATTGACTATCCATGATATCTTTATGTGAAAAAACTTAATGCAAACCAAAAATTCTTTCTGATGATGATCCGAAATTGGATCTAGAAGCCTGACAGGGTTTAAAAATGCTCAAAAATGAAAGTGCTCAGAATGCGACGAAACCTATGCCATTGCGTCTGTCTCGTCTTCCTGATTTAGACGGTATATTTACTTCGTCAAACTGGCTCCGTATGAGAAAGATATCGCGTTCTGTCCGAAAAGTCAAACATGCAAAAAAGGGGATGATTGTACAGTCCGTACAGGCTGACGTGGCAGCTCCTGAAGGCGACACGTGGAAGCCTCAGGTGAGGACACATGGCAGAGTGTGGCAGGTTGGTTTGGCATATAGACGGACCAATGCAGGGGTGACACGTGTCACCACTGTAAGGGTGACACGTGGCACGGATGACGTCAGCATATGACGTGGCAGGGATGACGTGGCAAGATGATAGGGCAGTATGGTAGATGACATGGAAAGCATGTGGGCTAATCAACAATCAAAACGTGGCATATTTTGGTTGGTTGTTGAGGTGCCACGTGGCCCAGTCATGGGCTGCCACGTGGCACCCCGTGATTGGTTTGTCAGTTGTGTAAAATTTTGTTATATCGCCGGGGGTCAAACCCGCGACCTCTTGTACGGGCTGTGGACTGGCAGGGCCGGGCTAACCGTCCACCCCGCCGGTAGTTCTTGTAAACAATATGGAAAGATTTTTATTTATGTTAAAACAATGTTTGAAACGACGGGGAAATGGGTCGGGGCTTATCCCTAACCCACAGTTCAGCCCTCGGCATACGACCACACATGACCACAGCGGGGGTTAACTATATGTGGGAGTTCATGGATAAGGGCCTGGTCCTTGGTTCCGGGAATCCCCATACGACCCGGGATCGATACCAATTAGAGTGCACGGTTAAACTGTTGAGCCGTGGTCCTATTCTTATGCAACAGAACCAGGAGCTAACATGAAAAAGGGGGCCAACGCATGGCGCGTGGCCACATGGTCCCATAATCCACTGCCAGATGACCAAGAGCGCACCCATGGTGGGGGATAATGCCTAAATTTAATCCAATTTGGGTTTTTTTTCTATAGTTTATGGATTTTTAATAATATTATGCCTGATTTTATTGGATTTTCTCCATTTTTGGGAGATATTGGGCATTTTTGGAGCCCAAATTTTGGGAGGAAGTTGGAGATGAGCAACCAAATTCAAATCTATATAAACCAGGCCTGTTTGAGGCCATGGAGGATAGTCAACAGCAGTCAGAGAAGATTTATGCTGAGGAGAAGCCAAGCCAAAGCCATTTTTATGCAGGGAAGATATTGAGGAGCAAACGATGTTGGGCCATTTCTGAGAGCTCCGGACGTCCGTTTTGCGTGCCGTTTTCTTTGCAGGGTTCTTGAGATCTGGATGAACATGACCAGATCAGTCTTGTATCCATTTTTCATTGCAGCGATGTACTTTTGAGCTTTTGAACAGAAATAAAGAAAGCCTCCTCCACAGAGACAAAGGCCCAGAGACGTAGGCAAAGTTGTGCCCAACTCCGTTATCAATCTGCGTGTTATGGTTTGCTGTCTATATTTTCATTTCAGATCTGCATATGTGTATATGGCTATCATAATTCCTCTTCTTTCCTCATTCTTTCACTAAGTTTCTCAAATGGTTAATTAACGCATGCAAAATTAAAACTCAACCATAGTCATTAAAAGATCCTACAGATCAAGTGGTATCAGAGCTAGTTGATGTTTGGATTTGAGTTTTGCATGTTAACCAGGGAAAAGCTACAGCGTGGTGAAGGTTATCTTGTTGCAGAGAATCCATTAATTGGATTGAGAAAAATACCTTCTCACAGCGAGAAGATGGCATCGAAAGAAGGGATTTCTCAAGATGAGAAAGAGTTTCGGAAAACATTCCATGCTATGTCGGAGATGGTGAAAGTTTTGTATGAAGATTACTTGGAATGGAAGCGACTAGTTTTGGGTGGATCTTCAAAAGGAAAAAGTGAAGAGGAAGAGGACCATCCTCAGATTCCTCCTTCACCTCCATCAACACCTCCTTCTTCTCCTTCTTCTTCAAGTTCAAGGTCTAAATCTAATGAGAAGAAAAATGTTCATAAGAATAAACATGAAATGCCATTGTTAAAACTTGATGTAAAATTTGAGTTGCCCATATATGATGGTGAAGTAAATGCAAAAAAACTTGATAATTGGATCAGGCAGATGGAGGTATACTGCAGTGTGCA
>ML835742.1:8578-26825 GCA_009831015.1 Picea engelmannii | reverse complement strand
TAAATTTGGTGAAGACATTGATTGTAGAAGCAATTTGTTTCATATAAGGGTAATCATGCGACACACTAAGATAGACACATTAATCGACAGTGGATCTCAATCTAATCTAATCTCAGAAGAATTGGTTAAGCAATTGGGATTAACAACACAAACTCATCATAAGACTTACACACTTAAATGGATAAGCAATCATCATCAGATGCACATAACAAAGCAGTGCACAATCAAATTTGCAATTTCATCTAAGTATGTGGACGAAGTAACATGTGATGTAGTGTCGTTAAGAGAATGTGGAATGGTCTTAGGTAGTCCGTACTTGTATGATCGTAAGGCAATCTTCTACAGGACAAAGAATCAATATCAATTCACTAAAGCAGGTCATGATTATGTGGTTCATGCTCATCGTGTTAAAGCAAATAAAACACTTCAAACAATGGAAAAATTAAAGAAGGCAGTGCAAGCAAGCAACAAACCAATAATTATTTCAAATGAAGTAATTAATCTTAAGCAAGAACAAGACATGGTTGTTGAATGGAAAATCAATCATATGTTGCTTCAAGATAAGCTCATGTCGTGCAAATATCTCAAGTATATCAACTCATTTGCAGTCATCTTTTTGATGCTTTCATTAGCAATGTTATCTACATGGATGATAGTGGCTTCAGTAAGATGTGACAGGGTTCAAATGGCTAACAATATACTGTCAGTTGTCATGATTGTGTTACAGTTGATCTTGATGAGACAAGTGCACATGACAGAGTTCAGAGATAGAGAGCAAGATGGGTGGCCTATCCTGAGCTTGTTGACTGGTCAATAACCTTTTGGGGACAAAAAGGTCTTTTCGTGGGGAGGTGTGATCCGAAATTGGATCCAGAAGCCTGACAGGGTTTAAAAATGCTCAAAAATGAAAGTGATCGGAATGTGATGAAACCTATGCCATTGCGTTCGTCTCGTCTTCTTGATTCCGACGGTATATTTACTTCATCAAACGGGCTCCGCATGAGCAAGATATCGCGTTCTGTCCGAAAAGTCAAACATGCAAAAAAGAGGATGACTGTACAGTCCGTACAGTTCATACAGGCTGACGTGGCAGCTCCTAAAGGTGACACATGGAAGCTTCTGGAGACGACACGTGGCAACCTCGGGTGATGACATGTGGCAGAGCGTGGCAGGTCGATTTGGCGTACGAATGGACCAATGCAGGGGTGACACATGTCATCACTGTAAGGGTGACACATGGCACGGATGACGTCAACATCTGACGTGGCAGGGATGACGTGGCAAGATGACAGGGTAGTATGGAAGATGATGTGGCAAGCATGTGGGCTAATCAGTAATCGACACGTGGTGTATTTTGGTTGGATGTTGAGGTGCCACGTGGCCCAGTCATGGACTACCACATGGCACCCAGTGATTGGTTTGTCGGTTGTGTAAAATTTTGTTATATCGCCGGGGGTCGAACTCACGACCTCCTGTACGGGCTGTGGACTGGAAGGGATGGGCTAACTACCCGCCCCACCGGTAGTTCTTGTAAACAATATGGAAATATTTTTATTTATGTTAAAACAATGTTTGAAACGATGGGGAAATGGGCCGGGGCTTAGCCCCAGCCCACGGTTCATCCCTCGGCATACGAACACACATGACCACAGCGGGGGTTAACTATATGCGGGAGTTCATGGATAAGGGCCTAGCCCTTGGTTCCAGGTGGCCCCATACGACCCGGGATCGATACCAATTAGAGTGCACGGTTAAACTGTTGAGTCGTGGTCCTATTCTTATGCAACAGAACCAGGAGCTAACACAAAAAAGGGGGCCATCGCATGGCGCGTGGCCACATGGTCCCATACTCCACTGCCAGATGACCAGGAGCATGCCCATGGTGGGGGATAATGCCTGGATTTAGTTCAATTTGGGTTTTTTTTCTATAGTTTATGGATTTTTAATAATATTATGCCTGATTTTATTGGATTTTCTCCATTTTTGGGAGATATTGGGCATTTTTGGAGCCCAAATTTTGGGAGGAAGTTGGAGATGAGCAACCAACTTTAAATCTATATAAACCAGGTCTGTTTGAGTCCATGGAGGATAGTCAGTAGTAGTCAGAGCATATTTATGCTGAGGAGAAGCCAAGCCAAAGCCATTTTTATGTAGGGAAGATATTGAGGAGCAGACGTTGTCGGGCCATTTCTGAGAGCTCCGGACGTCTGTTTTGCGTGTCGTTTTCTTTGCAGGGTTCTTGAGATATGGACGAACATGACTAGATTATTCTTGTAGCGATTTGGCATTGTAGTGATGTACTTTTGAGCTTTTGAACAGAAATAAAGAAAGCCTCCTCCACAGAGACAAAGGCCCGGAGACGTAGGCAAAGTTGTGCTGAACTCCGTTATCAATCTACGTGTTATGGTTTGCTGTCTATATTTTCATTTCAGATATGCATATGTGTATATGGCTATTATAATTCCTCTTCTTTCCTCATTCTTTCACTAAGTTTCTCAAATGGTTAATTAACGCATGCAAAATTAAAAATCAACCATAGTCATTAAAATATCCTACGGATCAGATGATGCCGATGAATATTGGTGATCGACAATTGTTGTTTTCGAGTGGTTCCTATACTTACTTGAATTCTTTCCGACGCCGAACCTGAGCGCGTTGGGCACAGTGTTTGGCTGTCGATTCCTAATTTAGGTGTTAAATTATTTTAGTCACAGGGTTTCAAAAGTTCACACAAACCTGGATAGGTGATGAGAGTCATGAAAATAAACAAGGACAAAACAATTCCCAAAATGAAATCGAGTCAGATAATGCAAAAGATGAAGTGGTACCCAAAAAGTGATAAAAAATTGATAAGGCTTTTTAAGGTGTGTTGAGTGCTCAACATGGCCCCAATATGAATGTTGGTTTTTCATCTTGTAAATTCATTGAGTCTGTTGAGTGTGAAGTAAGCTCAGGCTGTAACATTTTTTAATGGTACCTCTTAAATTCTTTATTATTGATCAAAACTAAAAATGGGATGGGAATCTTAATTTTCTGTATTTCATTTTCAAAGATGAAAGAAGAAGGATATTTCAGGATATATTTACTTTCTAGAACAGGGGCCTTAATCACAGATTGATTGTCTGGTTCCTTATTTTCTTTACTAGTTGTAGTCACTATTTTAGCATAATTTTTTGATTTCTTAGGCTGATTGGAAGTACTAGGCTTTCCTTCCTTCTGTTTAGACCTCAAATTGTACTTTTTTTTTTAATTTTCTCTCCTTTACTCAATTCATTTAGTTGACTGTCCATAAGGGATTCTTCATAAGCAGACTGATTTAAATGAGGGTAGGTAGAGGTTTCACCTAGAAAGTGAATTTCTTGATCTGCTCCTTCATCTTATCCTTCTTCATAATCAACCATGTTATTTTGAAGAGGATTTTGGACCTTTTGGTCATCTCTATTCCTCTAATATCTTTGAAGGATCCAAGGAGAATTATTTTGTCTTCTAAAATTACCCTTGTTTCTAGTATCTTGTGTGTTTTTGTTAGTTTTTCTTCCCTCATGTTTCATTTTTTTCATCTCTGCGAAATTTATTTAACCAGTTTAGTCAATTCATCCACCTGAGGGTTGACACTAGAAGAATCATAAGTTGAAGCCTTAGATTTTTCTTTTCTTTTCTCTCTATCATATTTTCCTCTTAGTTTATCACCTGCCAATATATTTGATTCCACCTCCAACGTTGCATCTTGCATATGAGCTAAAGAGGTAGATATTCTCTCTCTCAACATGAGTCAAAATTGATGATCAAAGGAACTAGCATATGTTATATTGGTAGAGGTTTCAGTAGGTTTGATTTCTGTAGCAATTTTATTGTACATTTGATTAAACCTTTTGTAAAAATCTGAAACCAATTTCCCTTCTTTTCTCTTGAGTGACCCAAACTCTGTAATATAATAAAAACAATATTTCCTATCACCCTAATGCCTTAAAAAAGAATCATCAAGGGCTTCAATCCCAACAATTGATCCAAGAGGTAAACCCCTAAACCATTTCCTGGCCTCACCATCAAGGCTTTGTACAAAAACTCTCATCCATACATCCTCATTTGCAATGTTTAGATTATCAACATAGCTATAAAAAGCTGCAAGATGCTCCTCTGTAGTTATGTCCTCTTCTTTTGTGAACTTGGGCATGTACTTAAGATAGTCTCCTACTAGGAGAACATTCATAGGCTAAGACAACACCGAGGGAGCATACCTAGCAGCCACTATGGCATCCATCCTATTTCTAGTAGGGTTTGCACCTTCCATTTGATTATGAAGAGGATGATTATAAATTCTAGGAGAACTAGGGGGAGACTTGATTGGTACAACTACAGTCTGTATGATTGGTAGCTTAGGAGAAGGAAGAGTATAGGATGGAGAATTTTCATATTTAACAAACAAAGGTTGAGTCTTGGAAGAGGATGGTGAAACATCTAAGGGAATTGAGGTTCCTTCTTCTTTGGTCACAAAAAAATTAAATGAGGGAGGAGAATGAGAAACTAGGGTAGGAAAATACTCTAGACTCTCAAGTATAAACTAACTTACAACATCAGGTGAGGAAATCACTTCAAAATTTTCAAATCTTTCTTCTTTCAACTAGGGGGAAAAAGAGGAATACTCTACAGGGAAATCTCCAAGATTTAATTTTTTAGTAGTTTCAACAAAAGGTAAAAGAGGAGAACTAGATACAACTACTGGTGTTTTTAAAGTAGAATCGGGAAAGTTTCCAGTAGTACCTAAAACAATAGTTGAAAAGCCTTCTTGAGAAGCTTTTACTTTCTTGATGATCTTCTCTAGGTTATCCTCATGTGTATCCAGAGGTAAATGTCGGGTAGACCTTGTGTATCTACCTTTAGAAGCCACAAATGAAACAATGGAGTTCCCAGGTGAAAAATGTAGTATTCAACTTATTGATTACTTTGCACCATCAAAATCAGTATTTTCTTTGTCATTCAATCCCATGGAAATTTTTTCAATCCATTTCCAGGTGGTGTTTGGGATGTCGCCTGGATAAGATTGCCCGTAAGATGTTTCGGAAGGGACATGATTGGATACTCCTCCTAGTGGGTTATTATACAAGTTCCCCCCAACATGGGGTTGAGTAAAAGTACCTCTTGAAGATACTCTCCAGGATTGTGAAGGGTTTCCAGCAAATGAGGGTTGCCCCCCTGCCAGCGGTGGATTTACGACCGGGGTATGACTGGCAAATGAAGGTTTCCCTCCAAGAGGAGCATGAAAAGGGGGCTGTCCCCCAGGAGGGGTAGGCCTGCCATGGAAAGGTAGTCCTCCAGGGGGAAAAGGTTCATTGGATGGTGGTTTCCCTCCAGCCGGTTGTGTTTGGCTAGCAGGGATTTGCGTTCTCAGGTGAGAAGATGTCCCAGAAGGATCACGTGGAACATGTGGATCTGTAGAGTAGAAGCTTTTAGAAACAATGGTAGAGATGGAAGTGCTTTGGGGGTGAGTAGAGGTGATGAGTCCAACATCAGGATGGACTTGTGCTGGTGTAGAAGTAGGGTTAATAACCTAATCGACTGGGTGATTTATGGTTTGACCAGATGGTCTTGTTTCACTAGGAGGGTCATGGGGATGAACGAGTTGTCGAAAGGATTCAAAATGTTCATAGAGATATCACGTCCTGATGAAGTCCTCCATATAGAATGACCAGGTGTGGGATTGGTATCTATTGCAGGGCTAGGACGAACAGGAGTCCTATACTCATCACCAAATATTGGTTATGTGGATCCCATATATGTTTCGGTAAATATCCTCTCCGGTAATCGTGGGATCTCTTCGTCTATGACGTTCCCAAGGGAGTCTAAATGAACCAAAAGTGGTTCAAGAGGAGTTGCCGACACATATGTAGTGGGATTTTCAACCGTGACCAAAGCACCTTCTAAGTTATCTAACGGAGGAGCAATAACACTTCCAACGTCGAACTGATTTTCTACCTCTCTACAGTAGTCATCTTCTGGCGGGTTAGGAGGTAAGGGTTGATAGCCTTCCGGAGGCAGCCCTTGCATCCTACGTGATCGGCGAAGACCTTTATCGTCTACGGGCTCAATTGTGGAGAATAATAGATCAGACTGAAAATCTAGGGCCAACTAACAAAAATAAATAGCATATGCTAATAAAATCTAGGAATCAACCAAGCAAACAAAACTTCTCTCCATGATCGTACTAGTTGGTGATGAAATCCAACGTCGCGTGATCAAGTCAAGAAGGGGCTAGGATATGGTGGAACAATTACAAGGGAGACCTGCTTAACGGACTTTCACCTTGGTGCAAGCTTCCACGCAGTAATTGTGGATTTACCCTCCAAGGAGCCCGAGTGAGTTTGACCAATGTCTGTTCCAGGTACAGTGAGACTTCCCTTCACCGTCACCTTGTGTAAGTACCTAAATATTATGGAAACTAAAGACACCAATTCGCAGTGAGTCCCTGGGCGGGTACAGTCGACAGTCTGATCCGAAGTGTATGGGCAGGATAACAAGTCTGAAATCAACCCGAGAGGCTCCCACACATAATCGTGGGTATACCTCCAAGCGACCCCCAATATATGATCTAACCACTACAAACAATTGAACCACGGAGGGATAATCTCCGTAATTCACCCAAATGCAACCTCGTGCGTAACCCCTGTGTGAGAGGGGGATCCCAGAAAACCAATACGACAATTGGATTTGACTCTCCCTAGCTCATGATGCTAATGTTTGTTTTGAAAACTTTGGAGAGTTATACTCACAGCCTAATCCAAAGTTCTAACCCTAGTCTACTGTTGGTGGAAGATCCTAAAAACAAAAATCTTCTAGATAATTTTTAATTAGCATTCGTTTTACAACTGTTCTTTACTCAAAGGGTGCACAAAAGTGAAACTGATGAGGTGAGGATTCAATTCCCAAAGAGATGCATAAAATATGATAAGAAATAATTTATTTTCAATGAACGCCTATTTAAGGGAAAGAGAAAGAGTCATTTTCACTTTCAAACACTAATATGAAATGTCCTCAATCAATTGGTTCTCAATTGAATCCAATGCAATGCTAAAACATTTTCAACAATTCCTTCTAATATGAAAACAAATCACTAAAATGTATCTTTTGTTGTTTGTATGTGAATGATGATTAATTCAATGCAAAGACTTCTCCCTGCTAACTACCCTTTCAGATCAAGGAGATTCAGACAAGTATGAGCAGATTTCACACACACGACACACACCCTCTTGCTGTGATTGAAAAAAGAAGAAAAAAGAAAACAAAAGATAACAAATAAAAATCAAACAATTCACACAAAAAGAGAGGTGTTCAAGAACAATGACCTCAAAAAAACCAAATGAGAAGATTCGTAGACTTTTGATGTTCTTCACCAAAGTTTCTGCTCAGTCAGACAAGAGAGAAAAAAGTAGTGGATCAATTCCAAGTTCTCAATAGGAGAAAAAACTCAAAATAAGAGAGAAGGTCACAAAATATGAACAAAAAGTGCGTACTTCTCAGAAAACAGAGGGTCAAAGGGTCATTAGGAAGATGTACTCAAGCATCAAGAAGCTGAGCAAAGACAAAAACAGAGACTGAACTACAAAAAACACAATTCTGGAGGTATTTTTGCAAAGAAGAGGTTGGCGCTCTGGTGTAAGGGCCACCATAGAATTATAAAGATCTGTCTAAGACCTTTGGGTAGTGTTGGTGCTGGGCTAACATGGGCACATGTGCGCCAGGCTTAAAAAACTCAAAAAAAAGGTCAAAAAAAACCAAAAACTCAGTCAATTTTTTATCAATCAGGATGCATGTGATGGACTAAGGATTCAATCAACAAGTGAAATCAGATATAAAGGGGTAACAAGGCCTAAGAAAACAAATTTTAATATAAGGTCTATGAGGAAAAACAAAACTAAGAAAGTTTCGATTCTTCCCCAGTGGAGTCGCCAATTTCTGTTGAAGGAAAATCTCCCTGCGGACAGGTAGATCTCCTCTTGAGAGCTAGACTCTTAACTCTTAAGACAGAAGATGCTTATCATGGTCACTAACTTCCTTTTAGGTCTATATAAACTAATGTGTGACGAGAAAGGAGAAAATAAGTACCTTTTACCGGTGTTTGTCCCTGCACGGTCTGAGTTGAGCTCCAATCTTGAACTCTTCGATAAGCCATGTAGACAAACAAGATACAACCAACTTCCTACCTTGATGAGATTAGATTAAAATATATCTATCTACTTAGAGACAAGTTCATGTGAGATCAAACACAAACTAGAAAGAAACAAGCCAAGCATATTATATTGATGAGAACAATAACGAAAGAAACTTACAACTGTAGATGCGAGCGCAACAGCTTCATCAAGTCCTCCTTATCTAACCCTTGCTCAAAAGACCCACGATCAGAATGACAATAGCTTCACTGATAATTCTCCTCCACTTCACTATGTGTTCCCTATGAGATCATAGTTTTCATGCCTCCAATCATTCCTCCTTTTCACCATGAGAGAGCCTGCTTATATAAGTTTAGAGAGGCCAAACCACTTGAGATATCTTTAGGGTAAGTTGAGGATTTTCCTCCTTCAGTTAGGGATATTCCCTAAGATCATGGCTTGACCAAGGATTTGAATCCAACTGCCTTCCAAGATTCAAGAGATCTTTCCCCCATTCTTCTCAACAAACCAACTGCTTCCCAAAATAGGTAGTGCTCCTTCAAAATGGTAGTCAGAGCGTTATAACGCTCCCTAGTAAAGTATAGGGGGGAACCAACACTCCTAACAATAGCAGGGCTCCTCCAAAAGGGTTTTCGAAGTGTTATAATGCTCCCTAATAGTCTATAGGGGGGCTCCAGCACTCCTGAGAGAGGTATAGGGGAGCGCTCTCCTCTAAAAACTCATTTTTTGTGGTTCTTTCAGATGGCAAGAGGTACATAACTCTGTTGACCCATTTCTCTTCTTCCAAATCAAGTGTTTGATGTTTTTCAAGTGTCTTTCTGATGTCGTTATAGGTATGACATAGGCATTATGGCAGTATGCTTTTCCTGACACTTGCGACACTTGTGAGAAAAATGCGACACTTGTGACCCTTGTAATGACGACACTTGAGACACTATCAAAGTGAGTATTTTTTATGTGTAACAATAACTACAATTGTTCAACAAAAAAGTAACAAACTACTAAAAAATAGGCCCATGCTGGTAACCTCCTTGATCATATTAAATGTGTTTGATGACTTGTGATATGAGCACATCTCCCTTGGTCAGGTGTCTCTCTGGCCTTCAACTGAACTTCCAGCAGTTTTCATAACATTATCTTTCCATTTGGAAAATGTTTATTCCTCCAAAACCTCTAGATCAAGAGTTTGCAACATAGTTCGCAACGCCAACCTGTATAAGCCAGTTCATAGCGCCAGGCACTGCGAACTCTCCTGTACCTGCATCAAAATGCTCTGTTTGTTTGAAAATGCATCAAAACCCTCCAAAACTATCCCAAATGTCAAAAACTTCTATAATAATATGTGATAGTAGTATAAAACATAGGAAATCTTAACACATCCTCAACTAAATCCTGACTTATCAAAGCATGACTGTCTTCAACTTAGAAAAATACCAAAACAAGAAACTGTAAAAAATGGTATGAGTCAAGGTGTCCATCTCCTTCACTTTCTGACTCTGGAGCTCCTCCTGGTAGCAAATTTAGCTAGTATATCCAAATTCTTCTTGGCTAGATCCTCTCTGAAAGGTTGCATCTCCATATTTATCCCTTTGATTTGACTTTGGTAGGCTATGTTCATTCTGTAAAGTTTCTAAGCTGACTATGGAGAGGTCAAAATCTTATAGCTATAAACTTAGCCTTTCGAAGAGTTCCCCGATACATATCCATAAGATCACTTAAATTCTTCTTTTCAACCAACTCCTCCCTTTTCAGTTTAGAAATTTTAGTCTTGGCCTCTTTAAGCTGTCTATTTATCCTCTTAAAGGTAGGATTTTCTGGAGGAGTGGTTATGTCTACAATTTCAATGGGTTATTTGATAGGTACACTTTTGACCTTTCTTTGGATGGGGGATCTCACTGAAAATTTCTCCACAATGATTTCCTTCTTTGTTGATTCTCTAGTAATAGGTCTTCTGGCCTTGACCTTGTCTGCAACAGTTGGTGAAGAGAACAATAACTTTCTCCCTCTCAGACCTATGGCTCTAGTTGAAGGAGTCTCCACTGGACTGGGAGATGGAAAAGGTGAAACCTCTTATTGTGGGGACTGAGAAGATCCTCCTTCTTCTACATGTTCCTTTATTTATTTATCTTTTTAGCAGACCCAATGCTCTTCCTTTTATTATTCATCCCCAACTGTACAGTCTTGTCAACTTGAAGAGGGTTTTTTACTTTAGACTATGGGGTAGGAGCAATGTTAATCTAAAAGTTGGAAGAAGTAATGAATTCTTCCCATTCCATGTTTCTCTTACTTAATTCCTCCATCACCAACATATTTATCAGTCCATAATGAAAAACAAATGTATGAACTGCCTTAGACTTAGCCTGAACCCTATCAGAAAATTTTCCAATGCTTTTGAACAAGTAAAAAGGAAGATTCATAACATCTTTCCCTGTGAAGTGTAGCAATAGTCTTATGTGATATTTATAGATCATGTTAAATTTCCCTTCATAGGTAAAGTATCTTTGAATTATCTTCAACATTTTATCAAATCTCTCTAACATATGGTTTTTGGGCACACCCTTCGAAAAATTGTCTTTGTGGTGTTCTGGTTCAAGGAATTCCCTTGAAAAGGAAACATTCAGAGTCATGGCCTTGAACCATCTCTCCCCAGTACTAGGTATCTCAATGGATGTTAGTATGGTCCTCTCAAATACCTCAAATTCTAGTATCCCAACCTTGGTATTGGTTCCATCAAATTTTAGTGAAAATTCTTTAGCCACCTCTGGGTGAATCCTCTGCATTTTCCGACATAAATTAATACAACCCACTTTTTGGAAGACCTCCCTGATCAGAGGTTCCTCAAAAAATAGTTGCATATCATAAGGATATGTTCTCATAATGTCTCCACCTTTGTGAACCTTCTTTTGTTGATTATCCATTAGTGCTATCTAGGAATTGTTTTTCACATTACTGAATAATTACCCATAATGGAGAGCAGGGAAGTAGAGGGAATGACTATTGGAATCAATAAGAAAAATCCACACAGACCTCTCAAAATGGAAGTGATTCTAAGTAAGGATGAAATGGTTTAACAATGGGTTTATCTTCATAAAAGTACTATGAATAGATGGTGAATTGGTAAAAGGCTGCTTTGAAAAGGATAGTGGAATAAAGAGTTCACAACGTTGGGTTACTGCACAAAGTTCGCAATGCCATAGATAGGGTTTTGGAAAATCTATGTGAAAAGAGCGATGCAGAGGCCAAGGATCATAATATAGGGTAATTCAGGCCCAAGGATGATGATGGTTTCAAGAGATAATATGCATAGCATGGAAATAAGGCTCCAGAGATTAATTATAGGTCTGTGAGAGATTTTGCAGTGCCATCCTGCCAGTTCACAGTGCCATAAAAGGAAAAGTGACTAATCCCCTTTCCAGGACTTAAAACAAGGGGTACAAGCTCATGAAGTACCTGGTATCCTGGAGCTGGAGGCTGATATCTTCAAATCTTCTTAGGGGCACCTGCAGGTCATCTAACCGCCAACGCATCCCCTGCCGCCAGTTCATAGTGAAGTGCACATCACCTATCTGTAACACCAGTTCACAAGACCAAGACGAAGGATGCTTTTTACACTTGGAGAAAATGGTTAATACATTCATAAAAATAATCCTTGAATATTGTTTTAAAATTCAATTCTGAAATCAAGGAGATCTCCAATGACATGACCTTTTAAGAGCAATGATGACTATAAATGCAATATGTACTTTGAAATCGTTGCGAACTCTCCTAGTGAGTTGGCAACATACAACTAAGACTAGATTTGACATTTTAACAACCTATGTGATAAGAGGATGGGTTAGCGTACAAAATGGAGAAAGTGACATGTCAGGGTCATAATGACAAATTTGAAAGATGCGACTCAAAGAATTTTAACCAAAACCAAATAATCATAATTTATTCATGCCAAAAAAATGAAAAATTGCTATGGGAAAGGGACCTAAAACCTATAACCTAAGGTGAAAATATGACTCAAAATCAAACTAAAGGTTTTTATCTACCCATGAAAATATATGCAATAACATTGGCTCCATAGGGGATGACATGCTCCCTATGATCTACCAAGAACAAGTAGTTTCAGTGTCTTATCCAAGGGCTATGGGGTCATTATTCAAAATAACAAAAACAAACTAAAATTGATATTTGCAATGTAAGGGGAAGCCACTCATGGATTTAAGAAAAATATTTATTTATAAAATGCCCATTAACTAGGCCACCAGAAAGTTCAGAGTCTTCCAAGTTCTGCAATTTATAAGTGTTATTTTGAAAAACTTAAGAAATCTTGAAAGGACCAATCCACAAGGCTTTGAATTTACCATGTTTTCTCTTGTCTTTTCTTTCTACATCCCACTTGAGAACCAGGTCTCCTAGATGGAAATATTCTTTGTTTACCTTCTTGTTAAAATCTTGCTTGATCTTATGCTGATGGCTCTGTGCTTTATCAAGGAGCTTCTCCCTGGTCTGTTGTACTTCTACTAGATGATGCATCCTCCTGACCATATCATCTGGTTCTCCTTGTTGATCTTGTAAAAAAATTTCCATAGTTAATGCAAGTTGAGAAGGAAAGATAGCCTCAGTTCCATAGACCAACTGAAATGGGGTAGTACCAATTTATCTCTTGGTGGTTACTCTATCTGCCCAAAGATAAAATTTCATCTTTGAATCCCAAGATTTTTTCTTATCCTCCAACATTTTTTTGATGATCTTTACTAGACTTTTGTTAGAGTACTTTGCCAAGCCATTTCCTTGGGGGTAATAAGGAGTAGAATGAATGAGTTGGATTCCAAACTTTTCACAAAACTTGACCACGTTTTTAGCTTTACAATTTTTATCATTATCAATCATAATCTCTTTAGGACATCCAAAACTTGACAAAAGGTCTTCCAGGAAGCAAATAACTACTTTATGTGTTTCATTTCTTGTAGGAATGGATTCTATACATTTGGTGAAATAATCTGGCAGTTAGTAGCCAACGATGTTGGCCACTTAAAGATGGATGGATTTCTCCAATGAAATCTAATCCCCATTGCTGGAAAGGACCAGATGCCATTATGGGTTTTAGAGGCAGGGATTTTAGCTATTTCTTTCCCGAGAACTTATGACATTTATCATAGGCCCTGATATTTTCACATACATTAGTGAATAGACTCGGCCAACAGTATCCAATTCGGAGTGTTTTATATGTTGTGCTCCTCCAAAAATGATGGCCTCCACACATGCTATCATGAAAGTTAGACATGGTTTTATTTGCCTCATCTGGGTTTAAGCATCTTAGAAGAACTCCCAACATGATCCTTCCAATACAAAACATGATAAAAAAATGCAGTATTTGATTTCTTTGAGTTTTAAATCTCTCACCTTAATCTTGTCAAGTCAAGGTGGCGGTTGCAATGTCTGTAATAAATGTATAAGGTCCTTGTACCAATTACACTCTTTCAATTTGGGACTAATTTGTGAGTTGTTGCTAGCAATATCGGTCTGTTGATACACAAAATATGCATTCATGAATTTAAACCTAAGTTCTTTACAATTTGATTCAGCTAACAACCTAGCTAAACCTTTCCCTTTCACCAACTTAGTAGGATTCATTTCAAGGTCAAACTACAAAAGTTTGGCAATCCACTTACTCCTCTTTCCATCTATGTTAGGATGGATTAATATTTCTTTCACAAAAGCTGAAGGGACATAGGCAATAATTCTGGAATGAAAAATATATACCTTGAAGGATTTGAGGGATTTAAACAAAGAATAATCCTTATTTTCCATAATATCATACCTAACCTATGCATCCCTTAATGCCATGTTTAAGAAAGAAATGGGTTGCTCCATCCCATCTATGTTTTTCTGAAGAAGAAGAACAACCAATGTGTCATTTGAGACAAAAGAAAATATCATAAATTCTTTTGAATAATCAGGGCTGATAAGAACAGGTGCCTTAGTTAGTGCTTGTTTGATTTGATAAAAATAATTCTGATCTTCAAGTGTCCATTTTACCTCATTTCCCTTTCTTAGCATGGATGTGATTAACTTAACCAATTCAATAAAATTAGAGATGAATCTTCTCAAAAAGTTTATTTTACCCAGGAAAGACTGAATATCCTTCTTGGACCTAGGGAGAGATAGTGTCTTGATGGAATCTACTCTACTTGGATCAATCCTTACCCCCTCTACTAAGACAATGCACCCCAACAACTTACCCTCTTTCATAACAAATAAAGACTTCTTGGGATTGAGTGACAACCTAAAATTTCTACATTTTAGGAAATATTTCTTCAAATGATGATAATGTTCCTTATCAGATATCGAGAACACTATAATTTCATCCAAATATATGACCACATATTTTCCCTTTTCCCCAATGAAGGAAATATCCATTACACGCTGGAAGTTTTCTCCTGCATTCATGAGACCAAAAGGCATTTTGGAATACATGAATGTGCCCCAAGGAGTAGTGAAAGTTGTTTTCTCTCTGTCTTCATGTAAAACATAGATATTATTGTAGCATGAGAAGCCATCAATCATGGACATCATTCCTGAACTAGTCACCCTTTGCAAAATATGTTCCATCTTAGGCAAGGGATAATTGTCTTTCTTGGAACTCCTGTTTAGATTTCTAAAATCAACACAAAGTATGATTTCACCATTATTTTTCCTCACAAGGGCTAGATTAGCTACCCACTCAGAGTACCTCAAAGGTAAGATGATATTAGAATCAAGCAACTTCTTGACTTCCTTTTCTACAATAGGCAACAACATGGGGTTAATCTGTCTTAATTTCGGCCTAAATGGTTTGGTATAATATTTCAAAGGAATTTTGTGTTCAATTATTCTTGTATCATAAGTTTGTAGGTCCTCATATTTCCAAGAAAATACATCAACAAACTCCTTTAATAATTTCACATATTCAGATCTTTGTTCCTATAACAGATTGCTAGACAACTTGACATATTTGGGGTTTTTCTTAGTACCTAGATTGCATTTTGTTACATCAGCTTCTTCATTTGAGCCCTTAACCTTTAAAGCCACACAATTTCTATCAAAAAGTCTCTCCAAAGGGACCAATCCTTTTGGAATATGGTTACTAGGCAATTGGACAATCTTATGGTCTACAATTTGGTTAAGGAATATGTCAGCATGAGGGTTTTTCTCAATGTCTTGGTCTTGATCAATGTGAAGAGAAGAAAACTCTTCCACAGTTTCCAGAAATCTCTTAATCTCAAGATCATCCTCAAAAACCTTCCAATTTTTGACATTGTCAGGTATAGAGGGCCTATACTTCACTTCTACATCATACTTGAGTTTTGGGGGTAATGGGATTTTGAAATTGCTAGCAGAAACAAACAAAGAATCAACTATAGCATTCTCTTCACTAGGAACAAAAGAGATGTTAAAAGATAGGAAAAAATTATCAATCATATCCCATACCTCATTTCTATAAGTCCTCAACCTTATATGCTTAGCTTGATACCGATTTCTTACCTGATGGACAATCAATTTTGCATCACCAAAAACTGATAAATCCTCAATTTTCATATCTTTAATTTCCCTCAGCCCCAAAACTAGAGCCTCATACTCTGCAACATTATTTTAGTTTCAAACTCCAACTTATAAGACAAGGATATGCCTTCTTGATAAGGAGAAATAAAAACTAGTCCAACACCAACACTTTCTTTAGAAGAGGCCTCATCAAAAAACATCCTCCAAACTTGGGTAACTTGAGGAGGTGCATCACACATTGTTGGAGGCTTCTTTATGATTTCCAAGGGTGTCTTGGAAACATCAGTAATTTGTTGAATACTAGATCCCAAATCAGTGTCAACTGCATAAATAGGACGGTTTGTGGGATTAACTTCATCACTAATAATGAAATCTAGTTATGCTTCTTTGTACAACCTTTTGTGCTCACCTCCAAACACAATATTAGTGGAATATGAGAGGTCCATCTGCAATGTTTCCCCTAATATTTTAATCCAATACATTGACAATAACATCCCAAACTTAGGGGGAAGATCGACCACTCCAATATCCATGACCACACTCTTCATGGGCAGTTGAAACAGGGTAACAACTAAGTCTTTAATCACTCCAAGGCATTTCACCTTCCTGAAGTCAAAAGAGTATAGATCATGATATGTTTTGGTAATTTCAAGATCCAACTCATCCATGAAAGTTTTAGGCATTAGTTTATGAGATGAAACTAAGTCCATCAAGCAATTATGTAGAATTTTATCATGAATATTCAATGAGGTGTAAAAGGGAGGAGAGGAGTCATCCCTATCTTCTACCAAGGGCCCCAATATGACTGTTGGTTTTTCATCTTGTAAATTCACTGAGTCTATTGAGTGTGAAGTAGGCTCAGGTTGCATCATTTTGGAAATGTACCTCTTAAATTCTTCATTCTTGATCAACTCTAAAAGTGGGATGGGAATCTTAATTTTATGTATTTCATTTTCAAAGCGGAAAGAATAAGGAGATTTCAGGATGTATTTAATTTCTGGAATAGGGGCCTTAATCACAGGTTGATTTTCTGGTTCCTCATTTTCTTTACTGGTTGTAGTCACTATTTTAGCAGAATTTTCTGATTTCTTAGGCTGATTGGAAGTACTAGGCTTTCCTTCCTTCTGTTTAGACCTCAAGTTGTACTTGTTGGAAGATTGGTTGTTGTCATTGATGTCAACCCTAGTCATGGGTTTTGGACCACAAGATTGATGAAGGTATTTGGACATGAAGGACAATGCACATGCAAATACAACACCCATGGATGGATAATATACATCATGTTATTTCCAGTCATCCCTAATGTTAAAAGGAAGTGACATAAATGGTATAAATACATATCATTATACATTCATTTGACACACAAGTCGAATTTCAGAGGAAATCAGAAGTAAAGAAGGCTGGATCTCAAGGGAGGATGAAGTCTTCTGGTGATGTGTTCTAAGGTATGTTATTTTCAGGTCATCTTACCATTTTCTTTATAACTTTTTTCTAGAACGATTCAGATGGTGAAATTTCTATGGTATTGAGAAGAAATGTCAAGGTACCTATGGTAAAATTTTCAGCTCTTGATTCGCTATAATTATGGAGATACACTTTGTGGAAGATAGGGTTTTTGACCAGTCCTGAAGCTAGTCAATAAATAGGTGTTTCAGGTACAACAGTAATAACTTATTCATAGAGAATCCAAATGGCGTGGACAAATTTCACTGGAAATATTACAGACTGTAGTTTCTTCTATGCGAGTTTCAAAATCTGATGTTAAATATTGACTGCGGGGCATTCTGTACAAGTTTAGTCTCCTGAATAACCCATAATTGAATAAGGTCTACCATTCTTTCTATAACTTCCTTTTGGGGAATATTCAAGGAGTGAAACTTGGAGAAGTTTCAGAAAATACATGGAGTAATATTGTCTATAGGATCATAGTATTCCAAGAATTGAATAATTTCAAAAGTTGAAGAATTCTCATGAACCATTATTAGGTTCTATGTGATGGTTGGTTGATGGTGATGATTTAATTTAAAGTTTTATTATCTCTCATATATTCTTGGGTGGAAGGAAGGGGAAAGGTTGGAGAGTTAAAACCTCTCTTGATATTGGAGGATTGTATCTTCCTCTTGGAGGGTTATCCCTCCCTTTACATTTGGAAGATGTAGCTACCTTTGGAAGTCATTACTTCCCTTGAACAATAACTATTTATTATTTCTCATATATTGTGCATGGTGTACTATGTTGTATTGGTGTAACTCTTATACTATTGTTCATTTCTCATTGGATATAATTGAATGGTTTAAGTATAAGTTGAAAAAGGTTTTAAATTGTACTTGATACTGATTCACCCCCCCTCTCAATATCAACAAATGGTATCAGAGCAGGTTACCTTCAGTATAGTTTAACCACTAGAAGGAAGATCCTAAGCAGAAATGGAAGACAACATTCCAAATGGGATTCCACAATTTGATGGAAGCAACTTTGAATACTGGAGAAATAGAATGGAAACTTACTTGAAAGATCTTGGGGCAGATGTTTGGTTCTCAGTTGCTTCA